>JAVJIF010014201.1:0-112950 GCA_038442645.1 Agave tequilana
TTCCTCCCTCACCTCGTTGCCGCGATGGTAAATTTCGCTGCTTTTGACGGTCAAGCTGAGATTTTGAAGCAGGCCATCTGAGAAAACGGCCCAATTTTAGTTTTTTGTTGACTTGATTGGTGGTTTAATTGTAGGAGGAAGTGGAGAGAGTTACATTATGATCAAACCTGATGGTGTTCAACGTGGTCTGGTAATGAAAGTTAGAAAGATGCAATTTAGAGCTTTTGTTGATTGTCTTTATTAAATGTTTTTGGGGGTTTTATGTGTGTAGGTGGGAGAGATTATTTCTCGATTTGAGAAAAGGGGTTTTTGCTCAAGGGTCTGAAGCTTTTCAAATGCCCCCAGGACTTAGCTGAGGTTTGCCTTCTAATTTTTTGACTTTCAGTTTAAGGAAAAATTACTTTGTTTAATTTGTATTTAGGATGTTTGTTAGATTGAATAATTAGTATAGTTTGATAATGCACTGAATCTTCTGATAGATCTATGGCTTGCACCATTTGTGATTGATGGTTTAGTTCTACGGCTTCTGCCTAGTCATTTTAAATCTTTGATTTGATCAACTTATGTTATATACACGGGATACCTTAGATCACCCTAATGGTTTTTTTTCCATTTTCAGTCTTAATTTATATCTGATCATTTTAAGTAAGCCCTTTATCATATCCCAACTGGAATGTAGAAAATAGAGTCAAGTAAAGATAGTCGCAACTCCTGTTTAATTGGAAAGCGTAAGACTACCTGCTCAACACATAAGAAACACACTAGTATTCTTCTAATGAACTATGTTCCCAGAGTCCAACAGAAATCTAAAGATATCCAAAAGTTTAGCACGGTCGCCTCATGAAATTTCAGTGCAATGGCTAAATTTGCAGTAAATTAAAACTACTAGCACTGAAAACATGAAAAACGTGAAAAGTTCATGGTATAAGGATAACAAGACATGTCCATCAAGGAAAAAAAAGAAAAATTCTGCTAGCACTGAAACCGACATAATTGAAACTAACTAATAATTGATGTCCGCATAAACAAAGGAACTTGCAATGGTATGTTGTAAGAATCTCTGGTATCTAACCCCAAGCCATGCTACTCTCAAATGAGATATATAAATAATCTCACCAGTAATAACTGAGTGAATCATGTTAGCTGTCTACATCTTATCAAGAGTTGTATACAGCTGTAATCATTTTGTATAAATCAATTTCTGATGATTTTTTATTTTATAAAAGTTTATCTAGTACATGCAAATTTTTAGAGAAAATATCATCATCATCAGTTAAGCCTTTCCCCAAAAAAGGGGTTGGTATATATAGGTGTCATCAAAGATTTGATAAAAGTTTACAACTAGCTTAAGCCTGATATCAACTGTCCGAATAGCCAAATTGTTGGCCAAGGAAATTGTGAAAAAGGGGGACTCATGTTAATCCCAAAAGGCCAGTTGATGGGTTCGAGAAAAAGTATCTTAGTTGTTTTGCAGTTTAATTTCATGCATCTCTCCAAAATTCTAGTAGTCAAGGAAGAATCAAGAGTTTGCATGTGGCGAGATGCATATTCTTAGCTACAAAGAAATATGCATATTAAAGCATTGTTATACTGAATCCAAAGATTGGAGAATTTTTTTAAAAGGCTTTTAAATTTGACAGTGCCATTAGCCACTAAATTACATGGAGCACTGAAATAATTAGTGAAGCAGTATTCTTCATTTACTTGTCGATGATCCATTCTCAGTGGGTTAAAAATGAAAATGAAGTAAGATTTCAGAACATGCACTGAAGCTATAAATTGTGTATAATCACTATAGTTTTCTTCAGTTGCATCAATACCACAATTAAACTTTTTTTGTTGTCTTCAAAACTGAAGACATGACCTGAGCTATGTTTTCGCATCGGATCTAGTGCAGGTTTTACGGACTTCTATTAGTAAGCACGAACTGTCAACTATGGTTTATCACATTTATCTTTACTAAGATCGTCCTTCCCTATGTTTGTAGAAGGCACAAAGCTAACTTTTAAACTAGAAAATATTCCAGTTTTTCTTGTTTTCTTTTTTAACTGGCAGAGAGTATTAATTTTACTGTGGTCCTGCATTTTCATTTTGTTTAAGCTTTCTATCTTTTTCATGGGCTGTCCCTTACTGTTGCTTGTTCCTTTCTCTTGCTAATAAAAGACATGAAAGTAAAATAATAAAACCTTTTAGTTTACTTTCAGAGCTTGTGAATTTTTTGTTGGCAGGAGCATTACAAAGATTTGAAGGACAAACCTTTCTTTCCTAGTCTGATAGACTACATTACCTCAGGCCCAGTTGTCTGTATGGTATGCTTCTAGACATTTATCTGCACAAGATAATTTCTAACTGCTGAATTAATGAAGATCGTTCTCCTTATTGTTTTTCTCTTCCCTATAACCTTCTTTCTTGGAAGGCATGGGAAGGGGTTGGTGTTGTTGCATCAGCCCGTAAGCTTATAGGAGCAACAAATCCTCTTCAAGCTGAACCGGGCACTATAAGAGGCGACCTAGCAGTTCAGACAGGAAGGTTTGAACGCTTAAAACTCTTACTCTATTGAAACATTTTTCACGTTTTCATGTCATGCTTAAAACAAGCACCAACCCAAACCCCCCTCCCCCCAAACAAACACACACAAAACCACCACGAAAAGGGGAAAAAAGAAAAAGAAAATTGTCTTGTTTCAGCATGTAAGAGGGTCTGATGCGTTAACTTTTGTGCAGAAATGTTGTTCATGGAAGTGACAGCCCTGACAATGGAAAGCGAGAAATTGGTAAGGCATTTGATACCTTGTTAGCCATATAAATGCCAATATATCCACAGGATTCTTACTAGTTTACTAGTTGTATATCAGCCCTTTAGACTGTTACCTCTTCTCATATCCAATTATTTTCAAAACTAGAAGTTATTTAAGCGTTTGGGAATTCAGTAATATGCGATGAATTTGTTTAGTTGCTTCAATATTATTCACTGGTCATATTTTTTTATAAGAACAACAAAGTCTTTTATCCCAACTCTATGGTTGTTCATGTGAATCAATTCTCACCATTCACCGCTATCGGGGAACATTTCCTCATTATATTAGGAGCATTTATATATTTTTTTACAACTTCAATTCAAGTTTGTTCCGCCATACCCTTTCTCATGGCAGCAACACCAACTATGGTACTGCCCTTCTAAATGGCGCACACCCATGGTCTTTGTTATGCATGTTCAAAACCACTTTTAATGATTTTCATGTTAAGTTGTGGAGGTGACGATTCGTCGCCCTACGCAAAGCTTTTACGCGGGTTGTCGTGGGGGTTGGAAGGGGGGCTGGGAGCCTCCTACAGATCTCGGAGCGAGTGCGAAAACACTCTAGTAAAGAGGTTGGGCGAGTTCGGAGTCTTAGGTCAAGGGTAATTTCAGAGTCTTACTCCGGAGTAGCAACTTGATATCACTCTGGAGGAGCACTTCGAAGTATCTAACCGGAGGAGCACTCTGAAGCGATAATGCAGAGTAGCGCCTTGGAGATGCTTAGTGGTGAAGCGTTCCACTCTGGAAGCTTCGTAGCCCGTGAAACTCAGGGAACACGTGTCAAGGACAGTTTGATAATATCACAACTTGTAACCTTAGTTTTCTCTATGAAAAGAGATGCATTGTCATTAGGGTTAAGTAGAGCAGGAAGATGTGTTTGCCATTGAAAATACAGAGCGGCTGAGGTTCTCTTTTCTTGTTCTGTAATCTCTCTGATAATATAGTGGATTTGCATGCGGCTCCGTAGTTTTCTCGATTTGAGTTTTTCACGTAAAATTCTGGTGTCTTTGATTGTGTATTTGATTTGTGTGTTTTTTCTTTTTCCCCAATTCGTTTCCCAACATTTCCCACATCTTTATCCTAAATTGACACTATCTCTAATCTCCTATGAGTGCTTTTCTTCATCTCATTGCCTAGTTAAAGTTGCATTCTTAAGTCCATTATGTTTATTATTTCTCTGCACTTCTCTAACATAGTATAGATCCCTTTCCTATTCACATCAATTTGGACACCATCATAAGGAAACACCATACACAAGGAGAGACACGGCTTAGTGGAGAGGGGTTGGGGGTTGGGTGTGGGGTTATAGGAGGTCAACACCAGACCGCAGCCTTTCTTCAGATAATAGTAGTAGTGATAGTAATAGTAGTAGTAATAAAAAGAAAAAGGAATATGCCCTTAAGATGTCTAGTAATTTCATCACTTCTGCACTGTAGACAATGCAAAGACACAAGGACTTTTATGCTAAGCCTATGTTAAGAGGAAAAAGTTTGTCTCAGGTTGTTCTCTCACTTGTTATACTACGTCAGACATATTCTTGATCGCCTCTATTTAACTATATCTCAGGTTGTTGTCTCTCTTGTTATACTATGTCAAGACATATTCTTCATCGCCTCTATTTAACTACTACTGGCTACTGCAAACTCTTTTAGTTACATAATTTTGGATATTGTAGTTCTACCTACAATAGCAGTGGCATTGTACCTTTTGATTCATAGGGATGTACAAAGATCAAGAGTTGAATAGCGTGTTGCTTGCCGGGTTTCTGTGGACATGGTAATGAGTCAACTTTCAAAATGTTCTTTATGAGTACAGACGATGATAAGAGGCATGCTAGAAATGACTGACCTTGCCTTCTAGATGTCAGACAACTTCTTCTGTTGTTGGGTAACGGGAATCCATGCATGGGTATAACTGATGGTCATGGTGGTCTTGAATATATAGTCAAGTAACAAAGCTAACACATGCTGATACTGGTTCCAGAAATCTATTTCCAGATGCTTTTGATAATTCCATACATTTGAGATTGCTACCGCAGGTAGGGAGATTTTGTTTATGTAAATTGTTGGCGTAGAGATCATTTTGTTGTTCTTTGGTACATGTTGGTGGATGATGATTTGGATTCTTTTTACCTGTGGAGTAAGGGAACTGGGAACGTAATTGTTGCAATTCTCCTTTCTAACCTAGAGAATGAATCATTCTATGATTCTAGCATTTTTGCATGCATGTTGAAGGGAGCCAAGGTTGCACATTTCCTAGGTTATCCTGTGACCCATAAAGCTTATCCATGACCGTCTCCGGGACAAGTGAAAAAAATAGGGGAAAGAGAAAGTGTGGTATTCAACTTGATCCCCATAAAGCTTATCTATGACCGTCTCCGGGACAAGTGAAAAAAATAGGGGAAAGAGAGTGTGGTATTCAACTTGATCATATTCTTTTTCGGTGGGCGGTCGGGAGTTTGGTTTCTGTTGGTGTTGGTGGGTGGTTTTTTGTTTGTTTGTGTGTGTGTGTGTGTGTGTGTGTGTGTGTGTGTGTCTCGCGGGGTGTTTGGGGGGGGGGGCATTAGCTTTCCCGTGTTATTCAGTTGGTGATAGGAGAACACAATGTTTTAAGAAAGCAGCAAGCGATACTAGGCATCAGAGCTGGGCACTAGCGCCTAGGGGACTAGGCAAGGCTTAGGCTTTTTCTATTTTTTTTATTATTTAAATTTATTAGGTCTATTACATATTCAAAAATATTAAGAAAATCATAAAAAGATAGAAAAACTTCATGCCCCACTTTCATATAATTCACAACTTTTCAGTGAAGCGGATTCAACCCGTTTAATTCAAAAATAAAATTTAGAAAGTGACCCAGACATGAAGCATAGTGGTTAAAGGGTTGCCTCAGGCTAGATGGAGCCTAGGCAGGCGCCCGAAAGGATTTTCAAAACATTGGGAGAACATGAGAGGGTATGTCCAGTCCTTTAATCATTAACAATATGCGGAATATTCCAGCAAGAAACAGTAATGTGTGAGAACTTGATCCAAATATGGAAGATGGATTTTGTTAGCGAAGATGGTATTTGGACATAACTGAGCTTTCAAACCAGTGTTTTGAGTTTGAACTTACTTAAACAGGCTAAGAGGGTATAGATGCGGATCCTATACAAGATTTTATCATGAACAAGGTAATTTTGACACACCTAAAATGGCTAGGCTAATAAAATATGTTGTTTAGAAGGGGGCATTTTTCCATGATTAGGCTATAGTTCTGTAGATGCATATTGCAGGCTCCCATTCAATACATTGTCCCACTGATCTTATCTAAACATGTTTATTTAAATACAAAAACGGGCCCCACCAAAACCAAAAAAAAAAAAAAAAAACCCCAACCACCACCACACAACAACAACACACCACACACCACTCATTGTGGGGGTTATTGTTGTTATTGACCTATCCTTGTCATTATTAATTATTTTATCTCATTGAAGTGATATTTTTTTTTTGGTGGGGAGAGGGGAGAAGGGGCAGAGTTGTTGGGACTGGGGATGATTAAGATATATGCATATCGGCATTGTATGTTTTGTACGTTTTTGGTACTGAAATCAGAAATATTAGAAATATCTGTTGTTTCATCTTGGTTGTTTCAACAAATATCAGTATCGTCTTGCTCCTATCAGGCAATATTGGTATCTGCCATGTCTACCAATATTGGGTGATATTCAAACGTTTATTTTCCCCTCCTTAATTTATTGTTGTATGATTCTGTAATGCATATCCAGTAGAGTTGGTTAGTTGGTAAGCTCTTCTCCATTTGAAGTATGATGATATTTCTTCCTAATTCTGTATCAAAGTTGTCTGCTAAAAGCTCATAGCAAGAAATTGCTCCCAACTATTTAAAGTGACTAATCCTATGATCGGATTTCTTCAAAACAGCTTTGTGGTTCAAAGATGGCGAACTGTGTCCATGGGTATCGGCTCAAGCATCTTGGCTCAGGGAGTAAGGACATATTGATCAGAAAACATTTGTGAAGCAAGGCGGTCAAGTTCTACTCTGCATTGGAGGGGGGGAAAATGGAAAAAGAGGGGGGGGGGGGGGGGGGGGGGGGGGGGGTGAGGGAAGAAAAGCATCAGCCATGCTTCTGTCCTGTCATTGCATTGGGAAATTTTTAACTCCACTGAGCTGTGATTTTCCCAATTGGATCTAACTTGCTATGCCCCTTCTTGTTGGTGTAGAAATTCCATGAACTTTCATTATTCATTAATGGACTTCAATTTGGCTTAAATATACAGTTTTACATTTATCAAACATTTTATTTCTGTTTTCAACTACAAATCTGGATGCCAAAACTTTTTTCGCGTAAGAGCACCAGAGTGAAGATGTGCGGGGTTCCCTCCCCCACCCCCGATTAGCCCCGGGAATGGTCAACATGTTTCATACTCTTTGCTAATTGTAACTCGGCATCCCTACCCTCTCAATCCATATTTGATAGTGTTGGAGAGATCATTGGGGTATTTTTGAAAAAATTGAATGTTCTGTAGCGTAGAAGTTTGATTTGAAATATATTGTGGTGTGGTGCACTGAACTCTTATGGTCATCTATTCTTTTAATAATGGTTTCAAGTGGTTAGGTGCTCAATTGACCATGTGAAATATAGTATTGTCTTGTTTATGTACCATATTAACTTGACATAGTAGTGCAGTTATGTTTAAAGCTATATTACACATTTTGTCTTGTCACATCAATTGTTGCTTTATATAACTTTAAACTTGTCATTTTTTTTGACATGTGATGCATGGTAAAATGTGATAGATGTTTTGAATTATGAAAGTATTCTAATATTCCATATTTGATAGTGTGTTACTGGTATTAGTAATATATAATAAGTAAATATGGGAGTTTATTCTTAGATTTGTTAATTAAGTATATAGTTACATAATGAACAGTTTAAATAATGTTTCAATATTCTGTTTGAATGAAGTTAGTATCTATATGTTAGTAATTTCCTTCTTCTATTTGTTTTTTTTAGCTTAGTTTCCTTCTTCTAGATTCTTCTTCCTTGAAATTTTTAATGTTAAGCTTCATTATTTGCCTTGTTTGCACAATATTTCATTGAATTTTTTTCAATGTAGAAATGTCAAGGAAAGTACTTATGCACCATGGGGGTTCTTTCTTAGGAGAAAAAAGGGGTATATTGTATATATAGATGAACAATGAAAAAATTCATCTTACCAATGCTGAGGAGTTTGATTGGCAGGAATTAAAAGCACTGATTCAGGATTTAAGCTATGTTGGAGACATTCCTAGACATTATGTAGTACATTTTAAGACATGGAATAAGACCTGGGACCCATCTTCTGTAGTGAGTTGTGACAAGAAGCTTACGAGTGCTATGAAATATAATACGAGGAGGCATGTAGACTTGTATGTGCATTATTGTAGTAAGAAACTAATGGAAAAAAAATAGAAGATTGCACTAAAAGTAGTGGATGCTGAGCCAAACGATGCTATTAAGCAAGCCCTGTTAATGTTGAACCAAATGTAGATGCAGCTGTAGATGGTGAAGAGGGTGATGAAGGGGATGAAAGCAGTGATGTCACGCCCCGCTTCTCCAAATACGTGAAAACGGAGTCGCGACGAGAGTTGGCGACGTATATACGCGAGGAGAATACCTCACGTATACACACTAAACCTAAAGTAACCTGAACGAGTTATATAATCATTATGATAAATCAATATGACTGCAATAATACATATAATGTCTACACATGATAACAGATGAATAAAAGAATAAAAAAGCAATGAGTCTGATATATATGGAATCAAGGAAACTATAGAAACTACAGGGATAAAAAGGAAGACAAGAATACCAAATCCAAATAGAGAGAAACTCCGAGTCCTCGTAAAGCATACGATCTCAACAAACACTTGATTAAAGAAATAAAATATCCAATATCTGAACGTGCAAATCCAGGGTCGTCAGAAAGCGACTCAATGAGTGTGTAAGAAAAAGAAGTAAGATGCTCATGCATATAACGTGTAAGCAGATTATGAAAATATATATAGGAATAAGACTGAAATAACATGCTATACCTAAATGAACAATAATAAAGTCAGTCAATGCTATAGTCAAGTGTACAATCAGGTCATACGTATCATCGGGAGTCTGTCATAGTACAATAAGTCAATAACAGTAAAAATATACACAGTTTATGATTATTAATTATGTCAGCGAACACCAATTGCGACATGCAGTAGACGCTTCCCATACTATGCCTACTACACGTGTCAATTGAAATCCTAAATTATTGAAACTAATAGAAAGAGACGTTATCTATGCTTTAGGTGAGTTCCGTACATACCCAGAACCACGACCCAATTACCTGGCGCTGAACCAGGTCCTATCGCTAGGTAGTCAATAACAATAACAATGAAAACAATGCAGGATGTCAGTCATCCCCCAGACTCCTGCAGTGAAATCGTATCTCGGCTGTGCAATCTATATTCTAGGTCAACTCAAAATACATACGCTGTCTCCTCCATCAATTTTCCCAATCCTGATGTAAGTTGTCTATTATGTTATTATTCAAAGCAATCAATATCCATATTATTTCGATACTGGGATGATATGGTGACAATAACAATGTCAATGATGTAACAATAACAATCTGAATAATATAACCATGTAAATGGTAAAATAATGGAACAATACATGTGTTATGGTCTGATAATATTTTTTCAGTAATTTTAGTAATATGAATTAATACAATAACAAGTACGAATACTGCTCAATAGACAGTCTCATTTAGAACTGATCAATATCTCATCTATCTGCACTAGGATATAATAGTAACTCACCCATCAACTTATAGTCTCAATACAATCATCGTGAACATCAAGTATCAATCCATGTCAAAGTAACCTAGTATAGTAAACCACCGTCTCAATGAATCAATAATCAATTCCCTCATCGCTATCAATTTACTCTAATCCTCCTGGTCATCAATATGTCCCTCCTCTATATCACTGATGTATACAAGTCTCAATATTTAAAATAAATACATAGTCCACCATATCTAAAACTGTCATCGCTATCCAACTCCAGTCAAGATCATCGGTCAACCCTCAGCTCCATCAAGCTCAATCAAAAGGATCCAAATCTAAGGTAACTAATCAAATGTGCATACGTATTATCTACTAATTCTGACCAGTCCACTCAAACTACTATTCCTCAACCCAAGGTCAACTCTATTCCAACCGAGTCTACTGACAAGTTTAAGTCCAAGATCCCATCTAAATTATCATCAAATAAAAGAAATCAGATCTGATAAATAACTCACATATATTAACATTAAATACACATTTGATCTATCATCACGAAATATTCAGCTCTCCGATATTATAATCATTTGAGACTAATAATTAACTATGTATATGTAAATTCACTTTTTCAACTAATCTAGTCTGCTCCCAAACCTCAACTCAAATTTTGTTACCATTTAGTACACTGGCCAACCATCAACAGATCCAGTTAAATCAAATAATCCTAAAGATCACATCTTCGTGACAAGGTATTAACTCCACATAAGTTAACCATCAATGGTATGTCCAATTCATCGTCTATAATATGTCTCCTTCTCCCCAGAATGGTAGTAATAATCTTCTATAGAAAATTTATCATACATTATTTAAACCCCTAACAAATAAACAGAATCAATCACTACCGTCAATCTCAATAAATCTGATGGATCCATATCATGCATAACATATCAAGATGACTAACGCTTAGATTTAATAAAATCGAAGTAATCCAATCACATGAAATAATAGATAGATGACCTCATTAATGACTTCAATTATTAAATCAGGATTTATTAAGATACTCATGCAATTTTAAATCAATAAATATTAAGTAAGGAATCGTCTAAAAATAAATGATAACAGTACAAAGAGATAAACACTCACATGAAATGACGTGGCTTTCGATACGAATTGCCATCTAGTCTTCACTGCATGTACCGATACAGATCTCCGGATCATCTCACGGATCGGTCTTTGAATCGCCAGTGTATCGGCTCCACAGCGAACATGAATCCGGATCGGGTCTGGATCTCACGGGCGGGTCCGTATTGTTGTACCACACTACCATACACACATAATTTAATTCACACACATTAGCATAGATATAACATGCAAACACATAACACAAATACCTATTACACACATATCAACATTAATAATACAAAAGTGAACAAAAATAATAGGGGGAGAGACATGGAACCTGAGAGGGGAGAAGCTCGGGCTCAGCCATGGCAAGCAAGGAAGAGATGGCTTGGTTTTGAGCTCCAAAGATTGGGCTTGGAGAAATAGAAATAATGCAATAATAATAACAATAATATGTACAATAATAATAATAATAAGTACTTACAACAAGGGTAATAAATAATAACCAATACAAAATACATGTATACACTTTAAAAGTACTATTATTTATTATTAACATGATATTATAGAATAGGGATATTACAAGTGATGATAGTGATAGTGATAGTAATGAAAACTACAAGGTTGAGGTAAAAGAGAGATTTCGAGAAGCAGCAGAAAAATATATAGACCACAGTGAGCAAATGCATAAGCAAAAGATTAGAAATCTCATTGAGGTGAATAATGGAAAGGAAAAAAGAAAATTAGAAGAGCAGTTAGCAAGAAATGGATCAAGACTATGAACTTAAAAAGAGTACTAAAAGAGGACAACATTGAACCATATGATGAAGAGACAGATGGGCTACATGTATATCATGTGTGTGATCCTTAGAATGATTGGGTTTCTGATTCTGATGATTCAGATGAGCTGAGGAGTTTGTGAGAGTCAAATGATAAGAGAAGGAGCAAAAGGCCTCCCAAAACAGTTAGTCAAGAAGGGGACAAACCAAAGATAAACTTAAAGCTGAGACATGAGTTTGTTAGCCCAAATGAATTCAGAGTGTACATCAGGACAGAGACTATTCTTAAAGGATATAATCCGTCTTGGAAGAAGAATGAGGATAGCAGAATTAAAGTTGCTTGCTTGGAGAAATGTGGGTGGAATCACTTTGGGTTTGGGATAAAGAGAGGACTAAATGAGTGATAAATTCTCCTCACAGTATTCATTCTTGTCAAACTGTAAGAGGGAATAGACAAGCAACAGTTAGGTGGCTTGCTAAGTACTATGTGCAAGAGTTTAAAGATCAACTAGACTGACCAAAGGAAGCTATAAGAAGCACTTTCAGAAGAGATCTGGAGTTAGAGTTCTCTGATTTTAAATTATGGAGAAAAAGAAAATTTGCAAAAAAAGCATATACAAGGTTGTTACATCAAACAATACAAGGACATGTGGAACTACTCTCATGTCATACTTGAAAAAAAACCATGGTGCGTATTGCAAGATAAAAATAAATCCAAAAAGTTTCCCCAACAAGCCAATATTGATGGTTTCTTCATCTCCTACTTAGCTCAGATTAATGGGTTTAAAGAGGCTTATAGACCATTTATTGGTCTTGATAGAACATCAATAAAAGCTGAAGTAGGGGGGTGCTATTGGGTGCAACCAGCAGGATGCGAATAATCAGATGTTCTCTCTTGCTATGGGGTGGTGACAAAAGAGAATAAGAAGAATTGGAATTGATTCCTTACTTGTTTAATGGAGACTTTGGATTGCAGGCATTCTTTTCAGTACACTCTCATGTCAGACAAGTAACAAGTGAATGCAATTATGCTATTTTACACTTTGATAATACTTTAATCACACAATTTCTTTAACAATTGAGTCACACTTTAATTGTTGGGCCAAAAGCCTATCACTCTACTTTTGATGATGATTAATTCATGTAATTATAATATTAATGAGCTTGTGTTAATTAAGTTTCAGATATTCAATTAAGATCTTAATTGATGTTTAAATTCAAAAAAAAGAAACAAATTTTGAAGGTAGCACATGTTGATTCAAGAGCTCAAGCATAAAGATCATATCAAGTACTCAAGAGGAGCCTACCTCTATAAGAATCGAGTTTGGATCAAGTCTATATGGAGAAGAAGATCTACAAGAAGACTTGTATTTAGAGTTTTTAAGTTTAGAATATTTGTAAAGTATAAATTAGTTTTGATTGCTCAAAACTTATATACAGACACAAAAGTTTAGTTTTCGGTTTAACTAATTTTTGGTTTCATGAATAGATTTCATCAAAAGCAAGTTTACATTGATTTATATATGTATTGAATTTCATCCATACACATTGGTGCTTCTATTAGTATTTAAGAAACTTACTTTGATGAATTGCTTTCAAGAGTTAAAGTTTCATTTTAAAAAAAATCTTTTTATGAAATATATTATCAAAAACAAGTTTATATCAATTTATATGTGTATTAGATTCTATCCATACACATTGGATTTCAATTGAGTTTCAACAGCTTGTGTTTGTATTTATACAATATTTGAAAAAAACTAGATTTTCATTTAAAACTTTAGTTTTTAGAATTATACGGTTTTGTTTTTAAGATTGAATTTTTTACCTCAAAAATAAGTTCACATGTTTGTAATATGTATTGATTTTTTATCACACATATTTGAACTTTAATATATTTATATAAACTTATTTTATAAAATTTATTGAGATTTATTGGGATTTAATTGGATTTAAAAATATTTAAAAATACAAAAAATATAGTTTTACGGTTGAGCCCGATCGACCGCCTGGTTGACCAGATGTGTACATGCCTAAGTGATGTGCATGTCGGTCAGCCGACCGGTTGACCGCAGAAAGACTCAGTGTCCCCTATTTGGTTTCGGTCGATCGAGCGGTCAACTGTCAGATAGCATTGCTCTCTGGTTGTTTGGAACAGTCGACTAGCAAACCCAACGGTCATATTTTTTACCGTTGGCGGTCAACTGTTCTGCTGACCGACGGGCTGTTTCAGCCTGAGTTTTGACCCCAACTACTATGTCACGCCCCGCTTCCCAAAATACGCTGGAGCGGAGACGCGAAACGAGTCGGCGACGCATATACATAAGGAAAATACCTCACGTATACGCGCTAAGCCTTAAGTAACCCGAAACAAGCTATAAATTTATACTATAATGAGTCAACGACCACTGCAATAATACATATAAGCTTCCATGCATGATATCATATGAATAAAGAACTGGAATAACAAATGAATCTGATATAACGAGAATCAAGAAATAATATGAAGACAAGAAAGATAAGAATACCAG
This sequence comes from Agave tequilana, assembly GCA_038442645.1. Lineage (NCBI taxonomy): Eukaryota > Viridiplantae > Streptophyta > Magnoliopsida > Asparagales > Asparagaceae > Agave > Agave tequilana. The sequence continues at coordinate 14,033 of JAVJIF010014201.1, forward strand.
AATCGAATAGGGAGAAGCTCCAGCTCTTCGCGTAGCGTACAGTCTCATCGAACACCTGCACAATAGAAACAAAGCGTCCAATACCTGGACGTGCAAATCCAGGGTCGTCAGAAAGCGACCTGGTGAGTGTGTGTGTGTAAAGGGGAGAGCTCGTGCATATAACCAATGTGCACAGAATAATAACCAGATAAATTACAGACAGAAGATAACTAAATAACATGATAAATAGATAACTGCATAACATGAATGAAAATAAAAGTCAACTATCACAGCTGTAAACAAGCAACTGATATCTAAAGGTATAGCCTAGCATAGGTTACTAGTCTGGTGTACAATCCTATATCTATCATAGTTTATACATATATATACAGTCGGGTGATCACGGTTAGTCACAATACATTAACAGTTTATCATTATTAATTATGTCAGCGAACACCAATTGCCACATGTAATAGACGCATCCCATACTACGCCTACCACACATGCCAATCGAGGTCCTCGGTTATTGAAACTGATCGGTTGGAGACATTGTCCATACTTTAGGTGGGTCCCGTGCATACCCGGGACCACGGCCCAGACTCCTAATGCTGAACCAGGACCTACCACAAGGTAGTCAGGAACATGTATAACAGGAACAGGTACATGTATAACACGTATAACAGGAACAGGACGGGGTGCCAGTCACCCCACGGGAACCCTGCAGTGGAACCCTCTTTCGGCTGCGCAACCTAAATCCTAGGTCCACCCAAAATACAGATGCTGTCTCCTCCATCAATCTCCCCAATCCCAGTGTAAGTTGTTTAATATCATGTTATTAGTTTATTAAGATTACTTAATGTGCATGTTACTTGAATCACTGGGATAACTCGGTGGTAGTCACGGTAACAATATCAACATGTAATCAGGATACCAGTATAACAGGAATATATAATATCAAGGAACAAGATACCAGTATAACAGGAATTTGTAACAAGTATAACATGCGGGTGTTGTTACCGTGTAATAATATTTTCCCAGCAATTAATGATAACATGGACATGATAGTTATCAGGTAGATACCAAATATAGTCAGTCAAGTTTCTCAGGTGAATCAAGATATCCAGGACGAGTAATGACCTACTGTCATGAGTAGAATAATCCGGCAAAGTATGGAATCAACTCATATCCTCAAAGTCATCGATATATCCATCCTCTAAGTCATCAATAAATCAGATCGATCAATAGCTGTCATAAAACTCCGAATATGTAATATAATCACTGATATCAATGAAATCACTCTCATAATAACTCTATCTCCCTAACTGAATTGATCAGTAACTAAACATGAAACACATGGTATATCCTCAAGACCAATAAGTCAACAGATACTGCACTCATAACGAAGTAAGGGATTCATCCTCAAACAACATATAGTCTAGAATATCTACTTCTGCTACTTAATATCAACAAAATATCATCTAAATAAATCTCAAATACTCAACTATAAATCTAGCTACGTCACACCTAGCTTAATGAGTTCAAGATCCAATATAAAGAATGTAAATTCTAGATTAACTCCAATTCAAGATCAATTCAAATAACGGTCCAACTTTCCTCGCAACTAACTCCGAATCTAGAATAATAAACAACTAGTAAGAACTAACAAGAATATATAATATCCTGGTGATAAAACATCAAGTCTAGAAATGTCTAACATCAAATCACATCAGATCCATTATCATGGTATCTCTAAACTGTCTCATATCAGTAAAGACGTCATATATACTTGTCCACAATATCCAAAGAGTTCCAGTCGGAAATAATTCCCAAATACATGAATATCAAATCTTCCAAACATAAACTATATCAACATCAAGATCAAGTCAAGTCAAGTAACAGTCTAAGGTGTATCAAAACTAGGCCTAAGCCAACAACGATAAACTACCAACACATGAAATAATGCTAATACAAGCAAATATCAACTACATGAATAAAGTGGACAAATCATGAATGTCTCATGAACGAACACTCACAATAAAATTAAATAATACTAAACAAAGAAGTGAAACACTCACAATAAAATTTAATAAAATTAAACAACGAAGTGACACTTACAAAATAGAATTTAATAAAATTAAACAAAGAAGTGGCACTCACAAAATTCTTATTTTCTTGAAGAAGAAAGAGAACACTCACAACAAAATTAAATAAAGAAGTAAGACACTCACCTGAACTCGATCGCAAATCCAAAGCACTGAAATCATAAGGCTCCAGTAAATCTATATAAATTATTTCAATATAAATTGTTAGATTTTTAAAAGAATATTTTGCTTGGGAGTTTTAAGGAGTTTAAATCTTGATTAATTAGTTTGGGAGTTAGAAATATGATTCTTTAAGTTTAATGAATTTAGTAGGTTTAGTTTAAATCAATTTCTAATTTTTTTGTTGGATTTTTAACAGGCTTAAATCATTAAAATACTTAACGGGTTTAGATTTACCATTAAGAAAAAATTGCTTTAAAGTGGGTGGTTTGAATTAATTTATATTGATATTGGTCTAAAATTTTTATCATAGAAAGTAGAAGCATTATAACTTATTGTTTACATTTTTCTCAATGTTTTAAAAATATTTTTAATAAATTATTTTAACCTACAAACTTGTTTCTTTCTTTCTTCCTTTCTTTTCTTTTCTTTTCTTTTCTTTTTTTTCTTTTAACATAATGGCTAGACCCAGGCCCAGCCCTCCAGACCGGACCAGGCCAGGCCCAGGCCTGGTCGGGATTTTACTTCTTGTTTTTTTTCTTTCTTTTTTTTTGTTTAAAATACAGGCCTGGCCCTGTGCTGCCAGGCCCAGGCCCGGCCAGTTTCATGCCGGACCAGGCCAGGCCCAGGCCTGGTCCGGGATTTTTTTGTTTTTTTGTTTTTCTTTATAACAGGGCTTAAGGGCCCTGTTGCAGTGGCCCAGACCGGGCCTGGGACTGTCCAAGCCGAGCTGCTCTCGGCCTGGCCGAGAGCAGCGGCCAGAACTTCTCTCTCTCTCTCTTTTTTGTTGGAAAATCTCTTGTTAAAATTCTGAAAAACTATAAATTAAAATTTTGTGAGTTGGTATATGTTTACATGTATTTTAGTGGAATTTTAGAGTGGGTTTTAAGTATAAAAATATTCATGGAGATCATAGTATAGACATGATTATTAATAAACAATTTATATCATATTAATTATGAAAAATAGGTTTACTTTCTTAGATTTTGATTTGCTCAAAGAAAGATTTTATGGAGTATTAAAACAATGATCATATAAAAATTTATTAGATAAGTTTCTAGGAACCAATAATTATATTGTTGTGAGTTTTAGCAGATTGCTGAAATTAAAAATTTATTATTTCTTTTTATTTTTTTAAAAGCTGAAATTTAATTCACAAATTTAGATTTACTTACTTGAGTTGATCGATCTCTGTACCTCGAAATCCTTTTCGTTCATGATCCGCTTGAGGAGAAGGAAAAGATGGAAGTGAGGAAATTTAGATTAGGGTTTCTCTTGAGAAAGAAGAGAGTTCACGATCTGCTTGAGGAGAAGGGAAAGATAAAAGTGGAGAGATTTTAGATTAAGATTTCTCTTGAGGTAGAAGAGAAAGAAAGAGATGGGGAGAATTAGGTCATGATTTTCTTTTGGAGGTAGAAAAAGAGAAGAAGTTTAGGGTCTTTATATAGATTATTAGAAATTTTTAGAAACCTGAATTCTAATTAGTTTAGATTGCTTAATTTAGTAAGTTAGGATTAGGATGGAAATTTGGATTGGAATTTGAATTATGATTATATGACTAGATTAGATTATAGATTTGAATTTGGATTAGGATTATGATTAGAATTGGGTTTGGGTTAATAGGTAAGGGTCTCAATGGTAATGGGTTATACATTATTGGGATTTAGTTAAAAGAAATAAGTAATATGAAGAATAAGAAAATAAATAGTGGGCTTAGTTTTTGGGCTTAAAGAAACATAGGAAAAGGAGAAGAAAATGAATGAAAATAAGAAGTAGGCTTGGCTCATGTGGGCTTAGCATAAAAAGGAAAATAAAATAAAATGAAAAGGAGAATAGGCTTGGATGAAAATAATAATACTACTAATAGTGATTAACAATATTATAATAATAATTAACAATATTAATTACAATAATAATAACAAGAACAGTAATAATAATAAAAGTATTAATCATTAAAAATCTTATCTAATAATACTTGATAAAAATACTACCATTAATAATAATGACTAAAATAATACAATATGAACAAGAATAATAACAATATCAATATTAACAACAATAGTAACTATAATAATAATACTAGTAACAGAGTAATGGGAAAAATACTAGTTAGTAATTAAAATGATAATAATGCTAAATATAATTATAAGGCTAAAACACCATTTACTATCTTAAAATAATTTGTATTGTAATTCAAGTTAATAAATAATAATATTATCACCAGTAAAATAAAATAAATATTTTAGAAAAATAAAAATACAGTATTTTAGATTAGGGATATTACATACTATATTTCTGGTCATTATAAATAAGGGTTTAAACTTGAGATTTATACAAGATTTTACAAGAGTTTTATACCTAGTTTTCAAGTGCTCTTTTCCCTATTTTCAAAAGAGTTTCAATAAGTTTTTGAGCTTCAAATCCATATCTTTTCAAGTATTTCAAAGTTTTGAAAAATCTAAGAAAACAAGTTTTTAAAAAATGCAAGTTGTTCTTCAAGTTTCTATATTTTATAGAGGTTTGCCCACTAGTTTTCAAAAGAGCTTCACTTTCAAAATTTTTGTTTACTAACAAGCTTGAGCTATCATTGCAAAATCTATCCTTTAGGATCTTGTATTGTGAGATTCTTTTTGTGATCTTTGTGTCGCCAAGAACTGTAACCTCTAATTTGCTTTGTACATTTTGGCTTTGTACTACGTATAGAGGAGTATTGGCTTTGTGACCCCCTTTTATGTAGAGGTGATTTGCTTTATACATTGATTTTGTGCTTCTTCTTGGGTAGAGAATTCGAATTTGTATCCTTTGTGGAGATAGTAAAAATCCTTCACGCAATGAAGGCCGGGACGTAGAGCAAGTGGCTCGAACCTTAAAATATATCCTCTTGTTTGTGTTTGTCTATTTCTCAACTTAACTCTATTTTTGTTTATATCTTACATTGATATTATTACTCATCTATATATGTTTGATATTGTGCCTACACTTGCTTTGATCCAAGAGAGCTATTGAAGCATCTCAACTTTTATAAAAGAGAAATCTTGAGGAGAAGTTCTAGAGTCATTCATCGAAAATTGGACTTCACTCTTTGAAATTCATTTGTGTATTAGTTTTTATTAGCCATAGTTTTTATAATTCTACATTTGATTAGCACTTCATCTATTCACCCTCCTCTAGGTAAACTTTCAATTGGTATCAGAGCTAATACTCCTGATATTCGGTTTAGCCATCGAGGAGAGACTTTATTTGCTAATCACTACACTTTTTTACACACACTCATGAATTTTCTTACTCCACCTATGTTTGATATTAGTAACATCGATATGTGAAAAATCAAAATGAGTTCATATCTTAAACCCTTAGGACTACATATCTATCTTGCCGCAACAAAAATATCTTATATTGATAATGACAAATATTTTGAGGCTAATACACAAGTCATGATTGCACTTAAGAAAACCCTTCACAATAATTATATTTCTAGAATTGCTAATTGTGATTCTATTTTTGCAATATGGAACATATTGATCTCTCTTGAAGAATAAGGCCCAAATGATATGGAGAGAGAATCAAGTAAAGATGATTCCGATCAAGAATGCTTCATAGTCCAAGAGAATGATTCTCTTGAGGTAAACTCAGAATTCGATCTTAATGATAGTGCAAGCATGTTAAATGAGGATGATAATATGTTAATGAAAAGCTTTCCATATTTTGTGAGAATTTATTAAAAAATATAAATTGTTGAAAAATAAAAGTTTGAAATTAAAGAAAGAAAATGAGCTTTTATCTTCAAAAATTTGATTGTGTTTTAAATGAGAGAGAAAAAATTTTAAATGAAAATAAATTTTTGATAAACCATGTTGAGTTGATTTCTAAAGAAAGAGATTTTGTTTAAAAGAAAAAGATTCTTTGAAAACTCAACTTGATTTTATTTCAAAAGAAAATGAGATTTTGTAAAATGAGTTTTTTTTTATTTTAAAAGAAAAAGACTCTTTGAAAAATACTTTGGTTGTAAAAGAAACGATTTATATTCTTATTACTAAAGTGAAAAATAATTTTGTTTCTCATACTCATGTTGTTTCTTCTTCTAAAATTGAAAATGGGATTTTTGATATGAAGAAGAGCATTGATTATTTAGGCTCAACTTTGAGCTAATGTCCTTTTGATTATAGTAGGTTGGAATCTATGTTTCATAAGAAACATGTTCCACATATGTATGCACACCCTCCACGGCATACACCACATGCACACCATGCTCATACCAGTATGTATATTAGAGTGTGCATTTGTACACATTGCGACCGCAAAAGCCATCTTATAAAATTTTGTTATGATAGATTAAATGATTCAAATTTTACAAGTAAAAATGTTTAGATTCGTAGAAATACTAATCTCTAAGGACTAAAAAAGATATAGATACCAAAGACTACACCATTTATGTTTGATGTAGGTATGGGCTCTCACAAGACGTGAGAGGCTTGGTGCCTTGTGGTTGATGCAATTGAAACTTTATGGACATATTTATGGATGCATCACTATCAAGAAGTGTAAGTGGGAGGACCACCTTGTTTTGATGAAATAGAGATTAGTTCTATTTGTGTTAGTAACTATCTCTATTCTCTACTTTATGTTTAGTTTATAATTTAAATTAGATGTTTAGCAGGTTATGATTTATATGTTTTGATTATATGTTTAAATGTAAATTTTTATTATAGCGTGTGATATACTTGTATAGTATTTGAAATACACCTTGAATTTTGTGCCTAACATGATTCATATTCTTTATGTACTCAATTATTGTTTAGTTATATGCGTATATCCTAGTTTTGATGATTCTTGCATATGTACATATAATTCTTTAAATATATTTGTTTTGATATAGTTTTTGAATAAATTTTTAGAAATACACGTTTGATCTTTTATGAGATTATTTTTATTGATTTTTATTTCATGTATTTGTAAATCTTGTTAAAACAATGTGATATACATGTTGTATCCTTGTGACACTCGATTTTTATATCATATACTATATTGTGTACTCAATTTATTTTGGATATATATATATATATATATATATATATATATATATATATATGTTTTAATTTTGATAAAGTTTACATATTTCTTGAAGTTTATCTTACATCTTCATATGCCTATTGAATATATTGTTGGTGGATATGTTTGATGATTTGAATTTATTGCTTTCACTCATATTAATATTTTTTGGTGAAAAAGAATTTTCTTGATTTGTGATTTCATGTATTTTCAAAATCTTTGTTTTCTATGTGTCAAAATTTGAAAAAGAATTTATATGAGTTTTGATTTTGTATAAAATTATTTTATTTACACGAAAATGCTATTTACATGAATCTTGTGCACTCACTTTATGTTTACTTATGTAATTGCTAATGGATGTTATTCCTTACATTTCATTCATGAGCATGTTTATGCTATATAGATTTTGAGTGACAATTCTTATATGATTATCATATTTCATGAGATGTATATGATTGATTTCTTATTTGAAGAATTTTGAACTAGTTTTCAAGACTACTTTAAATTAGTTCTTTTATTTTTCATTTGGTTGTATTTTCAAATTAATTTCACCTATTTTCAAATTATTCGTTTTTAAAAATATCACCCCTTGGTGGGAGGATGATTGTCTTATCATGTCTTATATGTCCTTAAATGAATATTGCTTTGACATATGCATGTAGGTTGGTGATTCAATAAGTTATATACATGGTTCTCATGATATTTGACTATTGTATACTCATTATTGTTTATCTATATTTGTATGCTCTATATTATGAATGGTATTTCAATTCATATATATACATATATATGATTGATTGTTCATGTTTTACACTTATTCATACATGTTTTTATGTATGTTTTTAGCACAAATTAATCTCTTTCTAAACTTATATCATTTACAATTGATATCATAGATTTTCATTTCAATTGGTAGCATCTTTTTAAACAGTTTATGCAGTTGTTTTGTGATTGTCTCAAAAAAGAGGAGAAATTCTTTGTTTTAAATTTCAATTGGTATCTCATTCTCATTCTTTTTTGAGAAAAATATTTCTTTTTAGCAAATGTTCATATTTTCTATTGGTATCAATTATTACAATTGATATCTATTTTAAGTTGCTTTTCTAATTTGATACCATGTTTATCCATTTGATTTCAATTGATATTTTTTTGGTATCATGCTACATTTTCAATTAACATTCTTTACATGATTTTAAATTGATTCTTATTGGTATTCGATTATTCAAAATTTACTATTAGTATTTATGTTTATTTTGGAATTGATGTATCTATGTTTATTTTAGATTGGTTTATCAAAATTTTCAATCGGTTTGTATTTCTTATATGCAAGGGGAGTTAATGTCTCCTTTATATGTAATTTTATGATGAGTATATTATATAAAGAAGAGATTGACCTCTTTTCTCTATATCGTATACACGTGTAGGAGGAGTTTAACATCTCCGTTTATACATTGTATATTATGTTTATGTGGGTTAGGATTTAGTCATCCCTTCTCAATGTAATCCGTGTACATTTACCTTTTTTCATAGATTTTATCGCATATACATTTATCTTATTTTTTTTTACCCCTTTATTGATGATTTGATGAAAAGGGGGAGAGAAATTTAGTGTTTATATATGCATGTTATGTTTATGTTTATGCATATGTTTATATTTGATGCTTATTTATGAGCTTACATTGAATATCTATATGTTTTATGCTATGCATGAGTTAAGAGGGAGCTCTTACAAAACTTATCTTTAATCCATACATATATATATATATATATATATATATATATATATATATATATATATATATATATATATATATATATATATATATATATATATATAACTCCATGAGTTTTGTCATCATCAGAAAAGGAGAGATTGTTGGCCCAAAAGCTTATCACTCTAGTTTTGATGATGATTAACTCATGTAATTATAGTATTAATGATCTTGTGTTATTTAAGTTTTAGATATTCAATTAAAATCTTAGTTGGTATTTAGCTTCTACAAAATAAGTCAAGTTTTAAAGATAGCATATGTTGATTCAAGAGCTCAAGTATAAAATCATATCAAGTGTTCAAGAAGAGTCTACCTCTACAAGAATCGAGTTTGGATCAAGTTTACATGGAGAAGAAGATCTACAAGAAGACTTGTGTTTAGAGTTTATAAGTTTAAAATATTAGAAAAGTATACATTAGTTTGATTGCTCAAACTTATACATACACATAAAAGTTTAGTTTTCGGTTTAATCAGTTTTTGGTTTCATGAATAGATTGCATCAAAAACAAGTTTATATTAGTTTATATGTGTATTTTCATCAATATACATAGGTGCTTCTATTGTGTTTAAGAAACTTACTTTGATGAGTTGATTTCAAGAGTTTAAGTTTTATTTTTACAAAAAATTATTCTAATGAAATATTTTGTCAAAAACAAGTTTACATCATTTTATATTTGTGTTAGATTCTATCCATACACATTGGATTTCAATCGAGTTTCAATAGCCTATTTTTTTGTATTTATACAAATTTTTGTAAAAACTAGATTTTCATTTAAAAGTTTAGTTTTTAGAAAAATATGGTTTTATTTTTAAGATTGAAATTCTTTAACTCAAAACAAGTTCATATGCTTGTAATATTTATTGATTCTTGATCATACATAATTGTACTTTAATGTATTTACATGAACTTATTTTTGTAGAGTTTATTGAGATTTAATTAGATTTAAAAATATTTAAAAATGCAAAAAAATAGTTTTGAGGCTGAGCCCGGTCGACCGGATGTGCACATGCTTAAGAGCTTTGCATGTTGGTCGACCAACCAGCCGATCACAGAAAGATTCAGTGCTCTCTGTTTGGTTTCGGTCGACCGAGCGGTCGATTGCTAAAGAGTAGAGGTCTCTGCTTGTTGGGAACGATTGACCGCTCGGTCGACCAGCAATCCCAATGATCATATTTTTGACCATTGACGGTCGACCATATGGTCGACTGACAGGCGCTTTCAGTTTTGATTTTGACCTTAACGACTCTATTTTTCTGAGCCTTATACATAACGGTCTAAACTTGCGATTTACATAAGATTTTATAAGAGTTTCACGACTAGTTTTCAAGTGCTCTCTTGTCTATTTTAGAAAGTGTTTTCAACAAGTTTTTGAGTTTCAAATCCATATCTTTTCAAGTGTTTCAATGTTTTGAAAAATAAAAAAATTAATTTTTTGAGAAATTCAAGTTTTGTTCTTCATGTTTCTATATCTCTATAGAGGCTTTTAATTGTTTTCTAAAGAGCTTTATTTTTAAAATCTTTATTTTCTCACAAACTTGAACTATCATTGAAAAATCTATCCTTTAGGATTTTGTATTGTGAGATTTTTTGTTTGTGATCTTTGTGGTCATCAAGCATTGTAACCTCCAATTTGCTTTGTGCATTTGGCTTTGTACCCTCCTCTTGTGTAGAGGAGTATTGGCTTTGTGCCCTCCCGCTTGTGTAGAGGTAATTTGCTTTGTGCATTGGCTTTTTACCTCTTCTTGTGTAGAGGATTGGAGTTTGTATCCTTCGTAGAGTTTCTTCATGTAGATAGTGAAAATCCTTCACGCGGTGAAAGCAGAGACATAAAGTAAGTGGTTCGAACTTCGAAACATATCCTCGTGTTTGTGTTTGCATATCTCTCAACTCAACTCTACTCTTATTTATATCTTACATTGATATTATTATTCATCTATATATGTTAGATATTGTGCCTACACATGCTTTAATCTAAGAGAGCTATTGAAGCACCTCAACTCCTATAAAAAAGGAATCTTGAGGAAACGTTCTAGACCCCTTCACTGAAAATTCGGTTTCACTCTTTGGAATTCATTCGTGTGTTAGTTTTTGTTAGCCATAGTTTTTATAATTCCGTATTTGATTAGCACTTTATCTATTCACCCCCTCTAGGTGAACTTTCATTAATCACACAAATGAATCACACACTCAGTTTCTTATGCTAATATGCTATTTTACACTTTGATATCAGATTGTATGCTATTATGATATTTACACTTTGAATATAATTTTTTCAGATAGTTTGGTACTTTGACTATGCTTTTAATTGTACTCTCATCTAATAAATGTAGGGCTTGATAGAAGCAGTTAAGCAAGTTATTCCGAATGTCAATCATTGATTTTGTGTAAGGCACTTGTATGATAATTCATAAAGAACAAAAAGCACTTATTCTCAAGAAGAAAGTTTGAAATATGTCAACGCTTATGTGAAAAGTGAATACAAAGCAGCTTGCAAAGAGTTGGACAAACTCAGTCCAGGTGGATTACTATGGCTGAAGAATGTCCCCAAAGAAACTTGGACTATGAGCTATTTTAAAGACTCTAGTTTATGTGATTTGCTACATAACAATTATTTTAGACCATTAACAGTTTATGTTTAGAGGCTAGAGATAAACCCGTCATCACATGTCTAAAAAAAGTTGAGGAGGCAACTAATGATCAGATTCGAAGAAAAATTATACAAAAGCATAAGACTTCAATTTGCTCTAGAATTATAGAAAGGTTAAGGAAGAGATTAGCTAAGCCAGTAAGATGGCAATCTATTATGCTGGAGATAGTCATTATGAGGTTAAGGAGAAGCTTTGGTCATACACATTGGTTCTTAACAAAAGAACATGTAATTGCAAAGTTTGGGACATGTCTAGGATATCATGTGTGCATGTATGTGTTGCAATTCAAGTAGATCATGGCAAGATGGAGAATTATCTGCATAGGTATTTAGCAAGGAAGCATAGTAAAGAGCATATGCATGTGTTACAATACTATCATTGTTTTTTAAATGTATTTCAAAGTTTATGGATTACATCCCTTTTCTAACAAAGTGTGGATACATATAACAAGTGTGATACTAATACAAGTTTTGGTTTTGTATGTATGCGTTCTTTCTAAGCGAAAAAGCAGAGGTTCCCATTGTCACGTCCCCAGCAGCATCCTAGTGATGACTCCTAAGCAAGCAATCCACCAGGGGCGGATGAGCAACGGTACTGAGAACTCTCAGGAAGATCACCAATAAGGAGAACCGCGACCAAGTTGCAGACCGAAACTTTCAAGGCGAAGGAGGATACTGATGCCAAGACCATAACTCCGGAGCGGAGACGGACAAGGAGGCAGCATCCCATAAGAGCACAAGTGATCGACCTCTGATACCAGAGCCGACGTCGAATACCTTTATGTTCCCTGCTACATGCTCGCTTCAAGGAAAGAAAAGGGGGTCAAACCCAAACTTCTCCCCAGGCTGCTCCGACCAAAGGCCAGACGTGCAGACCAAGTAGAGGATAGGTCATTCCCTGTTCATCCCCACATCTCGACCTCGTCACAAGAGCTGAAACCTCTTGACGAGCCCATCGTAAGAACTGAAGCTCCTTAACAAACGAACTCCTGAACATTAGGAGTGCAACAGATGTCACCACCCTTTTCTTCTCCTTCCTCCATCGAATGAAGAATGAACGAAACATTACTACTCGTAAAACAGAAAAAGACTGCAACAATAAGAAACTTTCAGGAAGCAGTTCAGATATCTCCTATAGAGTCCCACCCTATTTATAGGAAGAAGCCCAAGCGTCTATCGCTCAAGCTCCTAAGCCTAAAGAAAGAAGAAGATCGCTCAACTTGAGACTCTACACGTGTCATAGAAGAAGGGACTCGAACCGTCACACTAGATATGTCATGCCTTCCTCAAAAATCGCTTGCATTCATAAGAGACGGTTACTTTATCAACGTCGTCACTCCAGATACGTGGTATCCACCTCGAACACAGCGTCTCACAAGTTGCGGTAATTTGATTGGTGCTGCAGCGGATGTGACACACATTTAAGGTTCTGCCAGACTGTATGGCCTCGCACACCACTACAGGAGAAAACCTGTAGCGACAATAGGCACCTTGAGTCCAGACCTAGAAAGCTCCTATAACCCCCGAGGGAATGTCCCCGACCTCTTCCAAAGAGAAGGAAGTAAAGGAGGCATCTGTAGTGATCACTTTCTGACCCGCCCAAGACCATGACACATGTTTATCTAGCCTCAGACGGATGTGCGACTCATGGCAACTTCAGAATATTTAATCCAATAACTTCGTCCAGTTCGAATTTCAAACGGGTCGGGTAATTAGTAGAAGAGTCAGATACGGATACAGAGATCTCTATCTCTAAGCCCACTCCTCATTCAAATGAGGTAGTTACCTCTCGGAAGCAGCTTGTCTTCATCTATAACCAGGAACATTGTCACGTCCCGCTTCCCAAAATCCGCAAGAACGGAGTCGCGACGAAGGTCGGCGACGTATATACGCGAGAAAAATACCCCACGTATACACGCTAAGCCTAAATTAGCCTGAACAAGCTATAAATCAGAACTATAATAATCATCAATCACTGCAATAATACATATCCATGACAATCACAATGATAGCAGATGAATAATGACAAGAAAATGGCAGCTGAAAGCGATAAAGGGAAAATCATGAAAGTAACAGGAATATAACAGAAATGAGGATACCAGAACAGAGAGGGACTCAAGCTCCTCGCATATATATGAGCTTAACGAACATCTGCACAACAGAAACAAACCGTCCAATATCTGGACGTGCAAATCCAGGGTCGTCAGAACGCGACCTGGTGAGTGTGTGTGTAAGGAAAAGCTCGTGCAGAAGAACAATGTGCATAAATAATAGAAAGAACAACTGCAGATATAACAGACTGAATAACAAGATACATAACTGCACTGTAGTATAACTGATAATCAACATGAATAAAGATAAAGACAACTGTCACAATAGTAAACAAGTAACTGATGTCAAAATGTGTAACCTATCACATGACACTAGGCTAGTATCCAAGTCTGGTCATAAGTCTGGTCCTGGTCATGATAATCTGGTCCTGGTTACAATCATGGGTCTATCATAGTGATATATATGTACAATCAGGTGATTATGGTCAGTCACAAAGCATATACAATTTATTATTATTAATTATGTCAGCGAACACCAATTGTCACACGTAATAGACGCATCTCATACTACGCCTACCACACATGCCAATCGAGGTCCTAAGTTATTGAAACTGATCGGTTGGAGACATTGTCCATACTTTAGGTGGGTCCCGTGCATACTCGGGACCACGGCCCAGACTCCTGACGCTGAACCAGGACCTACCGCAAGGTAGTCAGGAACATGTAAACAGGAACAGGTACATGTATAAAATGTATAACAGGAAACATGACGGGGTGCCAGTCACCCCACGGGAACCCTGCAGTGGAACCCTCTTTCGGCTGCGCAACCTAAATCCTAGGTCCACCCAAAATACGGACGATGTCTCCTCCATCAATCTCCCCAATCCCAGTGTAAGTTGTTTGTTATCAAGTTTTAGTTTATCAAGATTATGTAGTATACATGTTACTTAAATCTCTGGATGACTCAGTGGTGGTCACGGTAACAATATCAACATGTGAAAGTCAGGGTACCGGTATAGCAGGAGTATAAAATATCAAGGAACATGATACCGGCTTAACAGGAATGTATATAACAAGTGAACATGCGGGTGTTGTTACCGTGTAATAATATTTTCCCAACAAATTTCAGTAACATGAACATGATAGTTATAGGTAGATGCCAAGTAGTCAGTCAGGTTCCACAGGTAAATTAATATATACAAGGTGAGTAATAACCTACTGTCAAGAATAGAATAATCCGGGTAAGTTATGGAATCAACACATATCCTCAAAGTCGTCAATAAATGATCTCACCAACTAATAAAGTAACGACTGCTATCTGAACACTCTGAAGTACAACATTACCGACATTGAATAGCTTACATCATCAATCTCTATCAATTAAAGTAATCAATAACCAACATGAAGTACATATTGTATATCCGCGAGAACAATAGTCAACACACACCACAATCATATCTGAATAGAAAACATCCTCAAAGAACATGTGGTCTGGAATATCTACTCTTGGTACTCAACATCAACAACATATCATCTAAACAAATCCCAAATGCTCATAACTATAAGCCAACAACGTCAATCTCATATCAATACAAGTCAGGCTCCGTATAAGAAATATAGATTCTGAATAACCTCTAACTCAAGATTAATCTAAGTCACAACTCAACTACTTCCATCATATCTGTTATGTCCTCAAATATTCAACTAATAAAGTCATGTCTAATTACTGATCGTCATTCAATGTAAATAACATAAGTCCCAGATCAATCCAAAGTCATTACAACCAACTCATGATTCCAATAGTTCCATGATCATCAAGTACCAAAACACATCGAGTAATCAGATATAATAATTGTCGTTCCAACATATATCAATATCAGTACTAGTCCTTTCACTCAAACATACAACTCTGATTCATAAGTATTCACAATTCCTTCTCCTATTAAGATCAGTCATGATATCCCAACACTCAGTATCATAACATAAACATGCATCTAAGTTCTATTAGATCAAGTCATTACCACCAACATACATCCCTTGCAGTCACATACATCCATCTATAGTCATCACATAATCCATGGGTGAAGTCCCAATCCAATAAAGGAACTACACCCAGCTGACAGACTAACAGTAGTCGACTAGGGTTATAAACAAGTCGACTAGGGGAAGGTATAGTCGACTAATCAAGGGGACCAATTCGACTACACAAGGCCAAGTCGACTATCTAGGAAGGGCAAGTCGACTGACAGGGAACAGAGAGTCTAATAAAACCTGGAAGCTAAACTAGTCGACTAGGGCTAAAGGGTAAGTCGACTACACACACTGTTAGTCGACTACTAATGATGTCAAGTCGACTAACAGTGAAAACTACAGAGAGTCCAATATCTCCTGGGAGCTACACTAGTCGACTAGGGTCTGGGGTTAGTCGACTAACAGGGATGTTAGTCGACTATAAACATAGGCAAGTCGACTAGTCTGCCTGCAACCTGATATTGTAATTGATCCTGCACAGTATTCCCAATCTCCACATCCTCTCAATTACTCTCATGCTACATCCTGATATGTTTACAATAATCATCTAGATATTCATAGGACAAACATGGGGGTTCTAACATGTATCAAGAATCATGCATATCATATTCCTATGCGTCTAACATGTAAAATAAACGGAAGATGATCGTCCACCTTCATGCTCGGTGATCTCCACACATAAACATGTAACATAAGTGATCTACTCAACAATTTACATCACCTATAAAATAATATCAGCGATCACTTAATAAATAAGGAGAGAGAGAGAGAAAGAGAGAGAGAGAGAGAGACACTCACATAGGGGATGCCGTGTGCTCGTCAAGGCACTACTGCGCAGATCTGAACATTGCTCGCTGCCCTGCTGCTCTTGTTGGATCTCCGGCTGCACTCGTCCTTGCTTCGGGGATGGGCGACGTTGTCAAGGGTGCACACGGCCATGGTCTGGGCTGCCGTGCTGCAAGGAGGAGTGGCTGCGACCTGCTGTTGTTGGCTGTTGGTGCGCCAGGCTACAGGGGGCGGATCTTCTAGATCTGGGCTGTTGGTTGCTAGACTCGGGGCTGCGCGGAGGAGATCCGGGCTGCAGGGGGGTTCACCGGAGTGGCCTGCTGCCGCAGGCCTGCTGCTGGTCTGCGCGCGGCCATGAAGGAGAGAGGATTGGCCATAGGAAGACGCTGCTGGGTCTGGATCCGGCTGCTGGAGTTGCTGGTGCTACTGATGCCGCTGCTGGTTGCTTGCTGTTGCAGCCATGGTTGAAGGGGTGGCTGGGCTGCTGCGGCCACGGCAAGGAGGGGGTGGCTGTGCTAACAGGGGAGGAGAGGAGGAGGCCTGTTCTTGCTGCTGCTGCTCTGCCAGGAGAGGGAAGGATGGTGGAAGGGAGGGTGCGGCTGTGAGGGAGAGAAGGATTGAGGAGATGTTAATTAGGTTTAGGGTTAGGTTATCAATAGGATTATATATAGAGTGGTATTGGGTTTGCGGGTAGCGGGTATGCCAACGGGTTGGGATCCAATAGATGAATGGGTATGGTCAACGGGTTAGGATCTAATGGGTTGAGGGTAATATGATAAGGGTATAGGATCACCAACGGGTATGGGTAATAGGGTATTGGTAGGATCAAGGAGTAAGACATGAATGGAAATCAAGGAAAGGGAATACACCACTACAAAATAATAATCCAACATTAGTAGCAACGTTACCTAATCAAAATAATATTAATAATACCAATAACAACTCGCAATACTAATTACAAAATAATAGAACACTAATAATAATTACTGAGTACTAGCAATAGAAATAATAATACACTAATAGAAATAACAATAAATAATAATGAAAGAATAATTTGCTATTTACTATCTGAAAATAATTTGTATATTCAACAAGAATAATCATTGAATGCTAACAAGAGAATAATAATATATTAACAATAAATAATAATCATAATGGAATAAAAATATTAATAAAGAATAGTGACCTTAATGAAATATTGGAAATAATAATTAAATATCAATCAATGATAATAATGGTAAATGTAAAATGTCAAATTACCATTTACTGCCCCAAAATAATCTCCATACTTAATAATAATAATCTCAGGAAAAATAATAAATTAACTTGATTAAATAAAAATACTCAGTAAATCAAAATAAATACTTGAAGAAAATAAAAATACAGTAGTTTAGATTAGGAATATTACATTCTACCCACCTTAAAAAAAATTTCGTCCTCAAAATTTCAATGAAGCGGGGAATGATAAAAATCAATTTAGGAAGAAGATGAAGCTTCCACCCCACTTCTCACTGTATCAAGACTTCACACGCTTCCGCTGCGCGCTCTGATTTCTGATACCGGCTTCAACAAGAGTAACCAATCTCAAGAGATAGAATTAGGAGAAATGAATAGGAAGGAAGGATGAAATCAAGATGGACATCCAAATCACTCTAAATGAAGTGTTGGAATCATGGATATCAATAGATCAAGAATGGAATTCCACAGGGAGGACGATCAATTCCAAATGGAGTCAATATTATCATGTGAATAGTATATGTATATTGCAGTGTAACTATAACTTATTCAAGTTACCGGTAAGAACTAGGTCTCTCTTGCGAAACAAGAGTCAAAATTCAAGATCGCAAGTCGAAAACCTAGGCTCTGATACCAAAAAAACCCTGTCACGCCCCGCTTCCCAAAATCCGCGAGAACGGAGTCGCGACGAAGGTCGGCGACGTATATACGCGACAAAAATACCCCACGTATACACGCTAAGCCTAAATTAGCCTGAACAAGCTATAAATCAGAACTATAATAATCATCAATCACTGCAATAATACATATCCATGACAATCACAATGATAGCAGATGAATAATGACAAGAAAATGGCAGCTGAAAGCGATAAAGGAAAATCATGAAAGTAACAGGAATATAACAGAAATGAGGATATCAGAACAGAGAGGGACTCAAGCTCCTCGCATATATATGAGTGCAACGAACATCTGAACAAAAGAAACAAACCGTCCAATATCTGGACGTGCAAATTCAGGGTCGTCAGAACGCGACCTGGTGAGTGTGTGTGTAAAGGAAAAAGCTCGTGCAGAAGAACAATGTGCATAAATAATAGAAAGAACAACTGCAGATATAACAGACTGAATAACAAGATACATAACTGCACTGTAGTATAACTGATAATCAACATGAATAAAGATAAAAGACAACTGTCACAATAATAAACAAGCAACTGATGTCAAAATGTGTAACCTATCACATGACACTAGGCTGGTATCCAAGTCTGGTCATAAGTCTGGTCCTGGTCATGATAATCTGGTCCTGGTTACAATCATGGGTCTATCATAGTGATATATATGTACAATCAGGTGATTATGGTCAGTCACAAAGCATATACAATTTATCATTATTAATTATGTCAGTAAACACCAATTGTCACATGTAATAGACGCATCCCATACTACGCCTACCACACATGCCAATCGAGGTCCTAAGTTATTGAAACTGATCGGTTAGAGACATTGTCCATGCTTTAGGTGGGTCCCGTGTATACCCGGGACCACGGCCCAGACTCCTGGCGCTGAACCAGGACCTACCGCAAGGTAGTCAGGAACATGTAAACAGGAACAGGTACATGTATAACATGTATAACAGGAAACATGACCGGGTGCCAGTCACCCCACGGGAACCCTGCAGTGGAACCCTCTTTCGGCTGCGCAACCTAAATCCTAGGTCCACCCAAAATACGGACGCAGTCTCCTCCATCAATCTCCCCAATCCCAGTGTAAGTTGTTTGTTATCATGTTTTAGTTTATCAAGATTATTTAGTATACATGTTACTTAAATCTCTGGATGACTCAGTGGTGGTCACGGTAACAATATCAACATGTGAAAGTCAGGGTACCGGTATAGCAGGAATATAAAATATCAAGGAACATGATACCGGCATAACAGGAATGTATATAACAAGTGAACATGCGGGTGTTGTTACCGTGTAATAATATTTTCCCAGCAAATTTCAGTAACATGAACATGATAGTTATAGGTAGATGCCAAGTAGTCAGTCAGGTTCCACAGGTAAATCAATATATACAAGGTGAGTAATAACCTACTGTCAAGAATAGAATAATCGGGTAAGTTATGGAATCAACACATATCCTCAAAGTCGTCAATAAATGATCTCACCAACTAATAAAGTAACGACTGTTATCTGAACACTCTGAAGTACAACATTACTGACATTGAATAGCTTACCATCATCAATCTCTATCAATTAAAGTAATCAATAACCAATATGAAGTACATATTGTATATCCACGAGAACAATAGTCAACACACACCACAATCATATCTGAATAGAAAACATCCTCAAAGAACATGTGGTCTGGAATATCTACTCTTGGTACTCAACATCAACAACATATCATCTAAACAAATCCCAAATGCTCATAACTATAAGCCAACAACGTCAATCTCATATCAATGCAAGTAAGGCTCCGTATAAGAAATATAGATTCTGAATAACCTCTAAGTCAAGATCAATCTAAGTCACAACTCAACTACTTCCGTCATATCTGTTATGTCCTCAAATATTCAACTAATAAAGCATGTCTAATTACTGATCGTCATTCAATGTAAATAACATAAGTCCCAGATCAATCCAAAGTCATTACAACCAACTCATGATTCCAATAGTTCCATGATCATCAAGTACCAAAACACATCGAGTAATCAGATACAATAATTGTCGTTCCAACATATATCAATATCAGTACTAGTCCTTTCACTCAAACATACAACTCTGATTCATAAGTATTCACAATTCATTCTCCTATTAAGATCAGTCATGATATCCCAACACTCGGTATCATAACATAAACATGCATCTAAGTTCTATTAGATCAAGTCGTTACCACCAACATCCATCCCTTGCAGTCACATACATCCATCTATAGTCATCACATAATCCATGGGTGAAGTCCCAATCCAATAAAGGAACTACACCCAGCTGACAGACTAACAGTAGTCGACTAGGGTTATAAACAAGTCGACTAGGGGAAGGTATAGTCGACTAATCAAGGGGACCAAGTCGACTATACAAGGCCAAGTCGACTATCTAGGAAGGGCAAGTCGACTGACAGGGAACAGAGAGTCTAATAAAACCTGGAAGCTAAACTAGTCGACTAGGCTAAAGGGTAAGTCGACTACACACACTGTTAGTCGACTACTAATGATGTCAAGTCGACTAACAGTGGAAACTACAGAGAGTCCAATATCTCCTGGGAGCTACACT
The DNA here is from genome assembly GCA_038442645.1 of Agave tequilana. Classification (NCBI taxonomy): domain Eukaryota; kingdom Viridiplantae; phylum Streptophyta; class Magnoliopsida; order Asparagales; family Asparagaceae; genus Agave; species Agave tequilana. The sequence goes on from JAVJIF010014201.1 coordinate 35,118, forward strand.
AGTCGACTAGGGTCTGGGGTTAGTCGACTAACAGGATGTTAGTCGACTATAAACATGGGCAAGTCGACTAGTCTGCCTGCAACCTGATACTGTAATTGATCCTGCACAGTATTCCTAATCTCCACATCCTCTCAATTACTCTCATGCTACATCCTGATATGTCTACAATAATCATCTAGATATTCATAGGACAAACATGGGGGTTCTAACATGTATCAAGAATCATGCATATCATATTCCTATGCATCCAACATGTAAAATAAATGGAAGATGATCGTCCACCTTCATGCTCGATGATCTCCACACATAAACATGTAACATAAGTGATCTACTCAACAATTTACATAACCTATAAAATAATATCAGCGATCACTTAATAAATAAGGGGAGAGAGAGAGAGACACTCACATAGGGGATGCCGTGCGCTCGTCAAGGCACTACTGCGCAGATCTGAACATTGCTCGCTGCCCTGCTGCTCTTGTTGGATCTCAGGCTGCACTCGTCCTTGCTTCGGGGATGGGCGACGTCGTCAAGGGTGCACACGGCCATGGTCTAGGCTGCCGTGCTGCAAGGAGGAGTGGCTGCGACCTGCTGTTGTTGGCTGTTGGTGCGCCAGGCTGCAGGGGGCAGATCTTCTGGATCTGGGCTGTTGGTTGCTGGACTCGGGGCTGCGCGGAGGAGATCCGGGCTGCAGGGGGGGTTCACCGGAGTGGCCTGCTGCCGCAGGCCTGCTGCTGGTCTGCGCGCGGCCATGAAGGAGAGAGGATTGGCCATAGGAAGACGCTGCTGGGTCTGGATCCGGCTGCTGGAGTTGCTGGTGCTGCTGATGCCGCTGCTGGTTGCTTGCTGTTGCAGCCATGGTTGAAGGGGGTGGCTGGGCTGCTGCTCGGTCACGGCAAGGAGGGGGTGGCTGTGCTAACAGGGGAGGAGAGGAGGAGGCCTGTCCTTGCTGCTGCTGCTCTGCCAGGAGAGGGGAGGATGGTGGAAGGGAGGGTGCGGCTGTGAGGGAGAGAAGGATTGAGGAGATGTTAATTAGGTTTAGGGTTAGGTTATCAATAGGATTATATATAGAGTGGTATTGGGTTTGCGGGTAGCGGGTATGCCAACGGGTTGGGATCCAATAGATGAATGGGTATGGTCAACGGGTTAGGATCTAATGGGTTGAGGGTAATATGATAAGGGTATAGGATCACCAACGGGTATGGGTAATAGGGTATTGGTAGGATCAAGGAGTAAGACATGAATGGAAATCAAGGAAAGGGAATACACCACTACAAAATAATAATCCAACATTAGTAGCAACGTTACCTAATCAAAATAATATTAATAATACCAATAACAACTCGCAATACTTAATTACAAAATAATAGAACACTAATAATAATTACTGAGTACTAGCAATAGAAATAATAATACACTAATAGAAATAACAATAAATAATAATGAAAAAATAATTTGCTATTTACTATCTGAAAATAATTTGTATATTCAACAAGAATAATCATTGAATGCTAACAAGAGAATAATAATATATTAACAATAAATAATAATCATAATGGAATAAAAATATTAATAAAGAATAGTGACCTTAATGAAATATTGGAAATAATAATTAAATATCAATCAATGATAATAATGGTAAATGTAAAATGTCAAATTACCATTTACTGCCCCAAAATAATCTCCATACTTAATAATAATAATCTCAGGAAAAATAATAAATTAACTTGATTAAATAAAAATACTCAGTAAATCAAAATAAATACTTGAAGAAAATAAAAATACAGTAATTTAGATTAGGAATATTACAAACATACCACCAGATAAAGATGGACTCTCTCTTGTATCGATTCAAGTCAGGGTGTTCAGCTCAAACAGCTGTCGAGATAAGGAACTTAAGTGTTCAAAATGAGTAGAATTTTCTAGTCTTATCATTTGACTTGACTTGTATAAATAGGGGATCCCTTCCAACATGGAAGGGGATCACGTTCACCTGAATTCAGAGAACCCTATTGTAATCGCTATTGACATAGTGGAACTTCTCTCTCCCTCTCCGTGGTTTTTTCCTCTTCGGATTTTCCACGTAATTTATTGTGTTTACGATTGACTTTTTCTGTGATTTGATTACATCCACATCCTTAGTTTGGTGCGTGGACTAATTCCTTAGTAATTACCCAATGTAATGTCAGATGATTATTGGGTTAATATCATGTCGGATACCTGTAAACCCAATACAATATTGCCGATGTATATAGAAATTGGCCGATATTTGAAACCATGCTTGATATAATATTAACATTATAATATAGGCCGCTATCGGGGTTGATATTGACTATAGTTAGATTGATACTAAAAACTATTGCCCGATACTCGCACCGAGATTTTAAACCATGATCTATATCTTTATTTTCAACGGAATGCTAGATGTGCAAGTATTTCTCATTATATGTGATTTTTATCTGGAATGTACATGAATCAAGAGTCTGTAAAGAATGACGGTCTAGTGTGCTCTAGATATTATTGTCATTTCAACGAGAAAAGTCATGAATGTAATCTTATTAGAATGTTATATTGAAATTCGTATAGAAGTAAATTTAGAAGATTTGTATTCAAGCCAATGCATGTGTATGCATGGGCCCTCACTTGCATGAAGGATTTCTATAAAATGATTACACCAGTGTCTTGGTATAATTCTTATACTAGTGTGTCAAAGTAATATGAGACATTAGTTTTAATATCCATTCAGAATTAGCACTAGCGAGTATAATGGAAACAGAGTGGTACAACAGAAGTTATTAAGGTTCGGTTAAAGGTAAGTGAAAACTGTGAGGTTGTGCTTTTAAAGTTTCACTTTCAACAGTTTAGTGATTCAGACTGTTTCTTCGAAGTTTTTAGTTTTGGTTTAAGATTTCATAGGGATACATGAAGAATTATTTAAAATTGCATGCATTTAAGATTTAAAGTATAAATTGAATTAATAGCTGATTTCTAGGTTCCCAGACCTTGTTTATTCCCTACAACCATTCCTATTCAGACATGGGACTATGATTAGGGTTGAGCTATGGAGTATGCTTCCAGGTTCTTTAACACAGGATTCCATAGTCTCTTAAATGTCATACAGGTAAGTATAGATGCATGTGTCATGTTGAGTATGTAGTTAGTTAATATGATCATCCAAATGTAGTACATACACAAGTCTTAACACATGAAAATCCCTTAAGCTTGAAACCTCGAATATAAAGCAAAAAATGGCTAGACCTTATTGTTTGTTGATGGGCTTCATGTCTGATACTAGTAAAAGCTGGTAGGCCAAAGAATCATTATGATAATTGAATTCAGATATAAGCTCTGAAGCAAGGTTTGAAATTCAGCCGAAACCAATCCATATTGGGCATTTCAGAATTCAGAGGTTTTGCGTAGGGTCAATATGAAACATACATGAAAAATGAAAAATCAGTCCTGGCAAATTTTCATTGATACACCGTAAAGGCAACTCAGAAACAAAACGAAGAAGGGAGAATGTAGGAGGGAGAAAAATGAAGGGGCAGCATGAGAGAAGGGTGGAACTTACACCGTTTTGCTATTTTCTGTCTGAAACTACTGTCTATATCCTTCAGTCTTTCACTCATACTTGGTTGCGTTGTTGACCATGTTAGGATTATGACTGAAATACGTCGTGAAGGTAGACGAAACTTCAAAGATCAAAGAACGGACATGCACATTATTAGTCGACTTATACTTGATATATTCGACTATTGATAAGAATTAATCGACTTATACATTAGTATAATCAACTAGTGATAGCCAACAGAGAGTTTGGTTCTCGGATTTTGTCAGAATATTCGACTACCCCGGCAACATCGCCAAAATTTGATCGAGAGCATGAAAAGTATCATTTTGAAATCACGAGTTAAAAGTATGTACTTTGGCTTCCTCAATACTTCCGTTATAGCATAGAGGCTAAACAGGTCGAATCCATAAAGACGGGAAGCGATAAAAGCTTTATCGGTCTATTCACGTGTGTTAACAGTTTTTCAATGTTTCAAAGAATGAAAAGAAAAGAAAACAAAGAATGGATATGTAAGGATACGGGGAAAACAAAGAAGTAGAAATATAAAAAAAAAATATATTTGTGATTTTTTTAATTATTTCTAAAACAAAGTAAAAAGGAAAGAAAACTCATGGCTACTAACTACTAATGGCTCCACCAGCATGTTAACCTCTTAGTGATAGTTGCCTCATATGCATCCTTGCCACATTAGTTTTTAGTTCAAGAGCTTTACAAAGCATGACCCATAAGATCACTTTCACATCTAAACTCAACAAACAAGTGCAAGTTACACTTAGACCATCAAAGCTAAACTAAAACAAGCATGGAATAAAAATGTTAGCTTGTTAGAGAGTTAGATGTTAGAGTGTTAGAATCCATCATCATGAGCCATCAATGGCTCTTGTAAGAGCAAGGCCAAGTCGAGACTATTAGATTCATATGGATTATCAAGTAATAAGTTAGTAAGTTAGTGGTTAGTTGTTAGTTGCCATGAGAGAAAATTAGCTAAGCATGTAAAGGAGCTAGAAAGCAAAAAACAAGTAAAGATAAAGAGAGAACTTTTCATAAAGTGTCACCCTCCATTACAAGCACTTTTACTTTCATCCTATGTATTACTCTCTTCCATATTACATGATCTATAAGAAATAAAAAATACAAAAGAGAAAGAAGAAGAACAATTAACTTAAATTAAACTCCCCTAAAAATTACACAAAAACTTATCCAAAAACTCCTCTTCCCCATTCTGGCCAACCTGGAGGTATTTATAGGCGAAGGGGCACCAGGGAGGCATCACGGGGCTGCGTGTTAAATCTTGATATGCGGCTTCATAAAGGAGCCACTGATTCGCGGCCATCATGTGGTCGCGCGCGCAAATCTTCCTGTTACGTCATGTCGATTTGCTCCCCTGTCAGATGTAATCCCTGGTTTCTGGATATGGGCACCAGGTTTTGAGAGAACCACCTTTCAAAATCAATGGCTATATGTGTAGGCTTTAAATCACCAAATAAATGAGATTTCGGGCCTCTTCTTCATTTCATGTAATGGACCTAAAAACATACAAGAGAGGTGTTATTAACAGAATTTCATATTTAATAAATGTGAAGATATGATATGAAATATGCATATTTAGAGACTAATCACACGCCCACACTTATCTTTTGCTCGTCCCGAGCAAAATAGAAAAACTAATTAAGGAAATTATTACACCATTTTCACAGGTGACGCGATTGCACTGAGCATGTGCAACAAACCGTTAAACCTCTAGGTTTTCTCTAGAGGAGGAGTTTTGTCTCCTAAGAGTTTTCAACAGGTTACACCCACAAAATCCATAAAGAATGAAATAAAATGTTAGAATTTTGAAAATGCATTTTGAAATTAGATAAGAGTGTTGAAATATTTCTGTGAAAATTTAAGTGATTCAAGGTCATAGGTTAACCAGAAATTTTTCTTTCTTAAACTAAGTCTAAATGCAAAATCTTATTATAAATTAAAAGTAAGATTTAAAATTGAATTGATTCTATGATCTTTCATAAAACTCTTAGAAAATATGCACTTTGTGAATAGTGAAAATTTATGGGATATCAACTCTGACTTTCATGTCATTTATTTATATATATATGATTATTTTTTTCTTCTATTAGTTTTCTTAGGCTTTCTATCTTATCCGGGTAGTGAACCTTTAGCTGGTGATTTTCAAATCAGATGATTTTAGGGTATCAGATGAGAAAATATACCTCAAACTTAAGAACTCGAGTAAATAAGGCCACAAAACTAAAGAAGATTATTTTATTTTTATTCACTGCTTAGGTGTAGATAATCATGCTTCTTGAGGCATAATTACCCAGCTTAGTAAGTGATTTTTATTTTTATCTTTTAAAATGGCATTTCGAGCTTTGTTTCAATCTCAAAAATTGTGTAAGTGCAAAGTGCATACATCTAAGGTAAACAAATTCAAGATCAAATTATCTTTTCAATCTTACATCCTTGTTCTAAAATTTAAATAAGATCTATTATTTTGACTCGGTTAAAGAATTCATAATTTTAGGTCTTCTTAGTTCCTAAGATCCTCTTAATTTTCTTAAAAATAAATCAAATTGTTTCTCTTATTTTAAAAAGTTTTATAAAAAGAAAAGTAAAGAGTTTCTATACAAAAGAAAAATCTAAAAATTTTCTAAACAGAAGTGTAAAAGAAAGAAAATTTAAAACTAATTATGCCAGCAAATTCTCCCCCATACTTATCTCATGCATAGTCCTCAATGCAACATGAATGTGTATATGCATGAAACAAAATAGGAAAGAAAAAATTATCTCAGGGTGGTGGTTTCGGTGGTGGTCTAATTGGCCTATGAAATGTGGTCCAAATCATATATTGTGAAATTCGCAGGAACCCACCAGTAACCTTTCGAATATAACCCATAAAAAGAATGATGAAGTGAATGGTCTTATTTAAAAAATTATCCCCACCTAATTTTCAATTTTCAAAAATAATTCTTGAGTTAATTTGTTTAACACTTTTGTCCAACAATGAAGTGTGATTTTGAGAGATGATTGATTTAGAGTCAAATGGAATAGGAATAAAAACCGATAACGACTCGGGAATTTGACTCAGATCAAGTCGAGATTCAAAAGTGAGAGTCGAAATTGATTGAAAAATGGGGTTCAAACCAAAGAATTGATGTTCACACACTTTCCCCATAGAGAAAGTGTGAATGTGATCGTAAAATATTGGTAATGTAATTTCACGGTGTACTGGAACAGGATTCAATGTTGACTTCAGATAGAGAAAAAAATCTGGTAAAGGTATTGGAGTCATTATTGAGTCAACAAGTTAAATAGAATTACTAACTTGAAGTTCGGGATCACTTTCATGTTCAATTTCAATTTCAGGAAAGAGATACCTTACCAAATGTCAATGTGATTTTCAAAACTTAGAGTTTGGTCAAGTTCACATGGATGTGCTGAAATTGAATCTTGGTTTCCAAAATAGCATGACTTTTGGGTCCAATTGATAGGGTTAGGATATAAGGATTGGTCAAAGGTTGATAAGAAAGACTTTCCTCAGTCTCATTGATCAATTTACTCATTATTGACTCTAACCTACTAATAAGCCGAGTAATAGAATTTTAAGTCTGAATCATATCTTCCATACTCTTTGTAATTGGTTCGTCTTGAAAAGGTGAGTATGAAAGTTGGTTTTGAAAATTATAGTGAAGTTGTGAGTCCATCAGATTTTACAATTATTGCTCGGACTCACGCAGGAGTTCCATATTCATTTTCAAGATGGATGGTTGTTCATTTGAATCGGTGTGACTGAAAAAGATGAGTATTGTTGGCCCAAGAGGTTACACTCTCCAATTGTTTTGTGTTTTGATGATGACAAACCAAATTAGTGCTATTTGGTACTAATCATTTGATCAAGATGAGTTTCAGGTTTTGTACCATGTTTAGAGTCCATTCGCTTAACTATTGCAAGAACTTCTTAGTTCCACAAAGTAAGGAAGGCAATTTGCTCATCAAGGAAGGATCATAGAAGAGAAGGCACTAGCAAGGCATTGGATGGCTCAAAGACGTGAAGATTGCTCAGAGGTCCTTAGGTTTTGTATTTTTAGATTTATAGCTTGTTAAAGAATAGAGATTAGGTTTGAAGCTCAATCACACACGTTTTTGCGCATATACTATTTCTTAGTTTATTTCCTATAAAATATACAAAAATATTTTAGTACAAAATCTTTCTTCTACAAATTTCTTTTTATGTTACATACTGAATTCCTGTTTAAAATAGTTTTGTTAAAAATATTTTTCTTCTCAAAATTCTGTCTTTATTTCGTTTTCTGACCTGATCCGGTCGACCGGCAGTCTACCGACAGTCGACCGAGTCTATGTCAGGCTGTTCCGGTCGACCGGACCAGTCGACCGAGGTCCTGGCAGAATGCACGTATCCGTGTGCATGTCTGTCGGTCGACCGGGGCAGTCGACCGATATTTATTTTTGAGTCACAGTTTGTATCAGTCGACCGGGTCGGTCGACCGATAGCCTGTAACGGTCGGAATTTTGTACTACCGGTCGACCGGCCCGGTCGACCGATGTAGCCGTTGAACAGTAACGGGCAGATTTTTTAAGTGCTGTTTATTTTTGTCTTTTGTGTTTAAAAATTCGTTTAAGGATATATTTTGATCTAATTACCTCCTAAACATCAGTAAATATGTTTTATCCCTAAACCCTAGCCCTCTCCTATAAATAGGGGTGTTTGGGGAGAGATTGGTTACAACAACAATTATTGCTAAAAATTCAAAAGTTTAAGGCTTTCAAAGTTCTTGGTTTTTGAGCTAAATTCTCTCAATTTCTGAAGGGTTTTCAAAAGTTTTTCTCTGATTTCAATTTCTTTTCCTTACACACAAAAGAGCTTCATTCCTACTCAATATTCTCTAAGGACCTTTGTAAGGGAAGAGATATTTGAAAGAGAGAGTTTGTGGTCTTTTGACTACCAAGGAAATTACTAGTTCTTGAGATTGTAGGAGTTGGGTACTCCATTGTAATTGTTCTTTGTGATAGTGGAAGTAGCTAGAATCCTTCTGGGGAAGGCGGGGAGTAGAGCTGGGTGCTCGAACCTCGATAACATATCCTTGTGTTTGCGATTGGTTTACATTCTTGCAATCCTTACTCTATTTTGCTTGCACTTATTACTTGCTCATCATATTCATTGTCATACTTACTTGCTTGCATTCATCTTGTGATTGTTGTAGCTTTAAATTCTTAATTTGCCCCTTGATTACCATTGTCACCTATTCACCCCCCCTCTAGGTGACTTTTTCAATTGGTATCAGAGCTTGGACTCTAGGTTTGGCTTAACATCCATAGAGAGATCCTTAAAATATTGCTAATCAACATTTTCATTTCATTCATTCTTCACTAGTAAACATGGCCGACAACATTAAATCCCCACCTAAATTTGATGGCCTAAATTTCCCAATTTGAAAGGTTAGGATGACTATATTTTTGCAATCTTTGGGTAGCTTAGTGGCCAAGTCCTTGACTAAACCCTATGTAGCACCCGTTGGTGATGAGAGCACTTGGACCGACCTTGACTTTAAACTATATGAGGCTAACTCCAAAGCCCAAAATTCCCTATTAACCGCCTTGAATGAGGATGACCTTACACGGGTAATTCATTGCCAATCCGCCTATGAGATTGACAACACTTATTGGTCACACACGAGGGGACTTCAGAAGTCAAGAGAGCTAAGATAGATCTCTTGAGGTCCCAATATGAGTCATTTAAAATGCTTGATGATGAGTCTATTGATAGTATGGCTACAAGGTTTACTAAAATCACTAATGGTCTTTCTTCATTAGGTGATGACATCTCCAACGATCAAAAGGTGCGGAAAGTAATTCGGGCTCTTCCTTCATCATGGGAGATCAAGGCCACCACCTTGAAGGAGTTGAACGACAAGGACGAGATGGACCTCATTAGTCTCATTGGGAACCTAAAGACCCATGAGATGGAGAAGAAGGCGAGAGAAGAGGCCACTACTTCAAAGAAGAAATCCATAGCCTTCAAGACTTCATCCACCAATGATGACGATGAAGATGACGAAGAAGAAGATGAGGAGCTTACTCTACTTGTTCGCAACGTCAAGAGGATGTACCGGAAGAACAAGCTCAACTTCCGGAGAAAATTTGAAGGCAAGGAGGAGCGGAGGATCATATGCTACAATTGCCGCAAACCCGGACATATCATGGCGGATTGTCCGGAGTTCAAGAAGAAAATGACTTCCTCCTTCAAGCCAAAGAAGCCGGAGGAAAAGAAAGCTTACAAAGCTACGTGGGATTCGGAAAGCGAGTCCGAAGAGGAGGTGGATCAAGCTAATATGTGTTTCATGGCAAACACACCCAAAGTAACCTCTCAATCCATTGATGATGAAGATGATGATGTAAGTAAGGAAGTTCTAGTGCATGCTTTTGTAGAACTTTCTGAAACTTATGATAACAAGAAACTTGAATGCATAAAATTACAAAAAGAAGTTGCTTTTCTTAAAAATCAACTTGCCCTTGTTTCTAAAAAAAAAGATGATATTTCTTCTAATTTTATTTCCATGCAAAAAGAATTTTGTGCCTACAAGAGTTCTTGTAAGGCAAAATCCCCTATTATTGATGAAAAAGAAATTTCTTCTTTTAAATCCAAAATGAATGATTTTGAAAAAGTTTTAAAAGATTGTGCTTTTAATACCAAGAAACTTGAAGAAAAATTTTCTAAAAAGCACACATCTCATGCTAAGATTCCTCATGCTCACACTACACCTAACACGTCTCATGTTCATGCTCACAATGCCCATGCTCACAAATCACACACTCATTATGCATTTAAATATGGTAGGGTATATAGATGCACATATTGTGGTAAACATGGACATTTAGCTAAGTTTTGCTATGATCAACTAAATAGAACAAATAATCTTGTTTGGGTCAATGACACTAACCCTAGAGGACCCAAGAAAATGTGGGTACCAAAATCAAGTCTTAAATTGTTTGATGTAGGTACACACCAAAGCTCCAAGACATAGGGAGCGGTGGTACCTTGATAGTGGTTGTTCAAGACACATGACATGGGACATCAACAACTTCACAACCCTATCAAGGTACATGGAAGGTGGCACCGTCACCTTCGGGGATGACTCCAAGGGAACTATCATCGGTATAGGTAACATTCAAATTGGTGCATCTCCTATTATTGAGAATGTTGTTTTAGTAGATGGTTTAAAACATAATTTGCTTAGCATTAGTCAACTTTGTGATCGTGGACTTAAAGTTGTATTTGATGATTCTTCTTGCAAGATTTTTGATGTTAAATCCGATATTTGTATTCTCACCGGTTTTCGTGATAATAATGTTTATATCATTGACATGCTTAATTTAGATTGTTCTACTAAATGCTTGAATGCTTTTGATGAAAATTCTTGGCTTTGGCATAGAAGATTAGGACATGCATCTTTTGACCATATTTCTAGGATTAATTCAAAGAATTGGTGAAGGGTATACCTTGCTTGACTTTTGAGAAAGACCGCATTTGTGGTGCGTGCCAACTTGGGAAACAAACCAAGTCTTCCTTTAAACCAATCAAGGATATCATGTCAACTAGGCCTTTAGAATTAATTCATATGGATCTTTTTGGACCAACTAAAACTAAGAGTTTAAATGGAAGTAGATTTGCATTTGTTTTGGTTGATGATTTCTCCCATTTTACTTGGGTTTTCTTTTTACAAAATAAAGATCAAACTTTTTCTCATTTTAAGATTTTTCGAAAAAGAGTTGAAAAAGAAAAGGTTTTCCGATTTTGAGAATAAGGAGTGATAGAGGTGGTGAGTTTGTTAACCAACTCTTCATGACTTATTGTGATGAAAAAGGAATTAAGCATGAAATGTCTTGTCCTAGAACTCCACAACAAAATGGAGTTGTAGAAAGGAAAAATAGAACACTTCAAGAGATGGCTAGGACAATGATAAGTGAGTATGACCTCCCTCAATATTTATGGGCCGAGGCCGTAAACACCGCATGCTATATATCGAATCGTATTTATTTGTGCAAGAATTCTTCAAAAACATCATTTGAAATGTATCATTCTAGAAAACCAAATGTTGCATATTTCAAAGTTTTTGGATGCAAGTGTTTTGTTTTGAATACTAAGGATAATTTGGGTAAATTTGATGCTAAGGCTTATGAGGCTATCTTTGTTGGATATTCCTCTACTAGCAAAGCATATAGAGTTTTCATTAGATCTTCTCAAACTATTGAAGAATCCATGCATGTTAAGTTTGAAGAATCTAATGTGTTTGTTGAGAATGTTGTAGAGTTTGAACCATTAGGTGAAGACATGGAGAAACTATCCTTGAAGGACTCACCCGCTCAAGAAGAAAAGCTAGATCCTATTGGTGAAGTTCAAGAGGATAAGGAGGAAAGCACTCATCCGCTTCCTAAAGCTTGGAGATACGCTACAAATCATCCTAAGGAGCTCATCTTGGGTGATGCATCTAAAGGAGTCACTACGCGCTCCAAACTCCATGACCTATGTGGTAACTTTGCTTTCATTTCTCATTTTGAACCCAAAGGCATTCTCGAATCCGAGACGGACCCATATTGGTTGCTTGCCATGCAAGAGGAACTCAATCAATTTGAGCGCAACCAAGTTTGGCACCTGGTTCCTAAGCCCCACGATAGACCAATAATTGGTACTAAGTGGATCTTTAGGAACAAGATGGATGAGTCCGGAAATGTCATTAGGAATAAAGCTAGGTTAGTGGCCCAAGGTTACACTCAAGTTGAAGGAATTGACTTTGAGGAGACCTTTGCACCCGTAGCACGGCTTGAAGCCATACGGATGACACTAGCTTTTGCATGTTTTAAAAATTTTAAACTTTTTCAAATAGATGTGAAAAGTGCATTTTTGAATGGTTTTATTAATGAAGAAGTTTATGTTGCTCAACCTCCCGGTTTTATTGATCATGTTCATCCCGATTTTGTTTTTAAACTTGATAAAGCTTTGTATGGATTGAAACAAGCTCCAAGAGCTTGGTATGAAAGGCTTTCTAGTTTTCTCATTTCAAATGATTTTGTTAAAGGCAAAGTAGACACAACTCTTTTTACTAAGCATGTTGATAATGATATTTTAATTGTGCAAATTTATGTTGATGATATAATTTTTGGATCTACTAATGAGCTTTTATGCAAGGATTTTGAGAAAGTAATGCAACTAGAATTTGAAATGTCTTCCATGGGTGAGCTCAATTTCTTCCTTGGACTCCAAATCAAGCAATTGCAAGACGGAACCTTCATTAACCAAGCCAAGTACGCAAAGGAGCTAGTAAAGAAGTTTGGGCTTGAAGCATCAAAGGCTTGCAACACTCCAATGGCAACTACAACCAAGCTTGATAAGGACGAACAAGGTAAAAATGTTGATATTAAATTATATAGAAGCATGATAGGAAGTCTTTTATATTTGACGGCAAGTAGGCCGGATATCATGTTTAGTGTGTGTCTTTGTGCTAGATTTCAATCGTGTCCTAAAGAGTCTCATCTTATTGCGGTAAAACGCATTATTCGTTATATTAAGGGCACTATTGGAATGGGTCTTTGGTATCCGAAAACTATAGATTTTTCAATGACTAGTTATTCGGACGCCGACTATGCGGGTTGTAGAGTAGATAGAAAGAGTACTAGTGAGACATGTCAATTTCTTGGTAATTGTCTTGTTTTATGGTCCTCTAGGAAACAAAATTCCGTAGCTCTCTCAACCGCCGAGGCGGAGTATGTTACCGCGGGGGCTTGTTGTGCACAAGTCCTTTGGATGAAACATACTCTCCTTGATTTTGATTTGCACTTTGATCATATAAAAATATTTTGTGATAATACTAGTACTATACACATGACCAAAAATGCAAATCAACATAGTAAGACCAAGCACATTGAGATTAGATATCACTTTCTTAGAGATCATTTTGAGAAAGGTGATATAGATATTGATTATGTTTCCACGGATTTACAACTAGCCGATATTTTCACTAAACCTCTTGATTTTGCTAGATTTTCGTTTATTTGTGGAGAACTTAATGTTTGTATTATTGAATAAACATGTTTTTCATAACCCTTTTTGATGTATGACAAAAAGGGGGAGAATAAGTTTACATGGAGAATAAGTTTACATGGACAAAAATAAGTTCATTTGGTCTTGGTTCCATATGAATTTATATGTTTTGATTTTATGAATTTTTGTGTTTTAAATAAATTCTTGTGTTTTAGTTGTTTTTGGTATTTTTGGTATCAAGAGCAATTTTTGTGTTTTATATATTGTGTTTGTTTTAATTGGTTTCAATAATTGGTGCATCATTTCAATTATTGGTATCTAGAGCATATTCTTGTGTTTTATGTATAGCATAATTTGAGGGGGAGTTTTCTCCTCCCTATATTTTTGTTAATAGCCTATTTGTTTTGTCATCATCAAAAAGGGGGAGATTGTTGGCCCAAGAGGTTACACTCTCCAATTGTTTTGTGTTTTGATGATGACAAACCAAATTAGTGCTATTTGGTACTAATCATTTGATCAAGATGAGTTTCAGGTTTTGTACCATGTTTAGAATCCATTCGCTTAACTATTGCAAGAACTTCTTAGTTCCACAAAGCAAGGAAGGCAATTTGCTCATCAAGGAAGGATCATAAAAGAGAAGGCACTAGCAAGGCATTGGATGGCTCAAAGACGTGAAGATTGCTCAGAGGTCCTTAGGTTTTGTATTTTTAGATTTATAGCTTGTTAAAGAATAGAGATTAGGTTTGAAGCTCAATCACACACGTTTTTGCGCATATACTATTTCTTAGTTTATTTCCTATAAAATATACAAAAATATTTTAGTACAAAATCTTTCTTCTACAAATTTCTTTTTATGTTACATACTGAATTCCTGTTTAAAATAATTTTGTTAAAAATATTTTTCTTCTCAAAATTCTGTCTTTATTTCATTTTCTGACCTGATCCGGTCGACCGGCAGTCTACCGACAGTCGACCGAGTCTATGTCAGGCTGTTCCGGTCGACCGGACCAGTCGACCGAGGTCCTGGCAGAATGCACGTATCCGTGTGCATGTCTGTCGGTCGACCGGGGCAGTCGACCGATATTTATTTTTGAGTCACAGTTTGTATCAGTCGACCGGGTCGGTCGACCGATAGCCTGTAACGGTCGGAATTTTATACTACCGGTCGACCGGCCCGGTCGACCGATGTAGCCGTTGAACAGTAACGGGCAGATTTTTTAAGTGCTGTTTATTTTTGTCTTTTGTGTTTAAAAATTCGTTTAAGGATATATTTTGATCTAATTACCTCCTAAACATCAGTAAATATGTTTTATCCCTAAACCCTAGCCCTCTCCTATAAATAGGGGTGTTTGGGAGAGATTGGTTACAACAACAATTATTGCTAAAAATTCAAAAGTTTAAGGCTTTCAAAGTTCTTGGTTTTTGAGCTAAATTCTCTCAATTTCTGAAGGGTTTTCAAAAGTTTTTCTCTGATTTCAATTTCTTTTTCTTACACACAAAAGAGCTTCATTCCTACTCAATATTCTCTAAGGACCTTTGTAAGGGAAGAGATATTTGAAAGAGAGAGTTTGTGGTCTTTTGACTACCAAGGAAATTACTAGTTCTTGAGATTGTAGGAGTTGGGTACTCCATTGTAATTGTTCTTTGTGATAGTGGAAGTAGCTAGAATCCTTCTGGGGAAGGCGGGGAGTAGAGCTGGGTGCTCGAACCTCGATAACATATCCTTGTGTTTGCGATTGGTTTACATTCTTGCAATCCTTACTCTATTTTGCTTGCACTTATTACTTACTCATCATATTCATTGTCATACTTACTTGCTTGCATTCATCTTGTGATTGTTGTAGCTTTAAATTCTTAATTTGCCCCTTGATTACCATTGTCACCTATTCACCCCCCCTCTAGGTGACTTTTTCAAGTATGACTCTTGAAAATTTAGTTGAGATGATGAGTCTAACATACTTTGAAATTATTGCGCTATTTCACATATGACTTCCAAATTCTTTTCTAGCTCAGATTTTTCTTCAATTAGATGTTCTAGAAAAAAGTATATAGAGTTTGATGTGGGAAGGATTGTGAATTGAGCAAATTTGAATTTGTTGTTGGGACTCAAGCATGGCTTCCATGATCCTTTCCAAATCAGATTTTTCTTCAGAGGGTGGTTCTGTAAAAGGAGTATAGTAAGCAAATCGAGGAATGAATATTACGAAAATTGTGAACAAGGTAGTTGAAAATTTGATTCAGGGAAGTAAATCCCCATGAAATCTGTGAAGAGTAGAAATTATTTTAAAAATCTTGGTTATAAGATTGGGGGTATGAGTAATATTGAGTCGGATAAGCCCAGTCCGGCCTATATAGTTGGTTCATGGTATACATAGCCGGGTTGGAGTTATCCGAGTCAAATGAGGTCGGGGTGAAATATGAATTCATATTAGGATTGAAAGAATTATTATTAAAATCTATTTCACAAACAAACACAAACAAAAAAGAAAAAGTAAATAAACAAATAAAAAGAAAGAAAAAGCAAAACCAAGCCTATATTAGGGTTGACTTAGACCTAGATGACCCTAACTTGTTAGACTATCCACGGGAGGCACATTGTAGGAATCTGACCACAAGTTAATCGGCCAGGTAGGGGCAAGATCAGTGGGAGGTATCTGTACCAGAGCAACGAGCCTAATTATGCCAAATCACTATTCTTCGAGGTTTTGGCTCTCAATTCCCAACTTTTGACACCGATTTGACAAAAGTCAAATTCTAAAAACTTTTCCCTTATGTAAATCTCTTAAATGAGTCCGAAATGTCCCTAGGGGCTACCGTCTAGCAAATTTTATTTAGGTTTGGGTTGTGTGAGTGGGCAGGTAGTTTTTAGGCTAATTGAGGGTAATGACTTCGAAACCTTATGTTGTATCGGGTTATGTCCTTAAGTTCAATTCATGCAAATGCGCAATATTGATAAGAATGAATATAAAAAAGCGAGTAAATCAATTAAGTGTTTGTCCTAAGTTATATGCAATGCAATATATACACCTCCGTCAAGATCACAACAACACAAGAACAAAATATAGTATATTAGAATTGAAATCGATATGTGCCTAGATGCAAATGTCTAAACCATTTTAAAGCATCCAATTTCATATTTTAGTTCTTAATTATTACAGTACACATATAATCTAAACAAAAAAACTGGCAGCAGAAGATATCAATGTACAAAGATTTACCTAACCACATAAAAATTTTGAAGCACTTGCTCCCTGCTTTCTTGAGCAGGGAGATACAAGCAAGTGTGGACTCTACAATGCTAAAAATTTGACCTGCACACCAAAAATAAAGAAAAAAGTTAACAAAAATGTGAAATCAAACCATCCCCGACAACTGCTCCAAAATTTGATCGAGAGAAAATCGCGAACGAAAAGTGTCATTTTGAAATCACGAGTTAAAAGTGTGTGTTTTGGCTTCCTCGATACTTCCGTTATAACATAGAGTCTAAACGGGTCGAATCCATAAGGACGGAAAGCTATAGAAGCTTTACCGGTCTATTCACGTGTGTGTTAACATTTCTTTAATGTTTTAAAGAATGAAAAGATAGGATACAGTGAAAACAATGAAGTGGGAAACATAAAAAAGAATGTATTTATGATATTTGTAATTATTTCTAAAATAAAGTAAAAAGGAAAGAAAACCCATGACTACTAATTACTAATGACTCCACTAATATGCTAACCTCTTAATGATAGTTGCCTCAAATATTTCCTTAGCCATCACTAGTCCTTAGTTCAAGAGCTTTACAAAGTATGACCGATAAGATCACTTTCACATCTAAACTGAACAAATTAGTGTAAGCTATACTTAAACCATCAAAGCTAAGCTAAAGCAAGCATGAAATAAAGTAATATTAGCTTGTTAGAGAGTTAGATGTATAGAATCCATCATCATGAGCCATCAATGGCTCTTGCAAGAACAACACCAAGTCGACGCTATTAGATTCATGTGGATTATCAAGTAAGAAGTTAGCAAGTTAGTGGTTAGTAGTTAGTTGCCATTAGAAAAAATTATCTAAGCATGTAAATGGAGTTAGAGAGAAGAAAATGAGTAGAGATAAAGAGATAGAGTTTCACCCTCCATTACAAGCACTCTTGCTTTCATTCTATGTACTACTCTCTTCCATATTACATGATCTACAATAAATGAAAAATACAAAAGAGGAAGAAGAACAACAACTAATGTAAACTAAACTATCCTAAAAATTACACAAAAACTAATCCAAAACTCCTCCCCCCCCGTTCTAGCCAACCTGGAGGTATTTATAGGCGAAGGGGGCACCAGGGAGGCATCACGGGGCTGCGCGTCAAATCTTGACGCGCGGCTCCTTAAAGAAGCCACAAAAATGCGGCTATAGCCGCGTTTTCGCGGCCTTCATGTGGCCGCGCGTGCAGATCTTCCTGTTATGTCATGTCGGTTTGCTCCACTGTTAGATGTAAACTTTAGTTTCTGGATATGGGCACCCGATTTTAACAGAACCACCTTCCAAAGTCAATGGCTATATGTGTAGGCTTTAAATCACCAAATAAACGGGATTTTGTGCTTCCTTATTTCATGCAATAGACCTAGAAACATACAAGAGAGGTATTATTAACATAATTTCTTATTTAATAAATGTGAAGATGTGGTATGAAATACGTATATTTAGAGACTAATCAATAGCCAACAGAGAGTTGGGTTCTCAGATTTTGTCAGAATAGTTGACTAATAGTTGGGTATAGTCGACTAATACATGTTATTAGTTGACTTATATTAGGGCCTAGTCGACTAGTGTCAAGTCTGACTGTTTCCTTTTCTGGATCTGTTTACAGTTTTGAGTTGGATTCGAGTTTTCTTTTCTCTGTGACGGTGATTGTTCGTATTGATGAAATTTGTATAGGAGTAGGAGATTTTTATGGTCTATAAATAAACCCTTGGGGTTAGCCTTTAGTGAAATTTAATGAATTAGCAATTCTTAAAGGGTGTAATTCAATAAAGAGAGATTCGTGTGAGAATCTTTAGCCATCAAGTTTCGCTGTTCTTGGTGGTTATTAAAGGGCTTATAATTTTCTTGGCGAGAGGTGTAAGTGTTTCTAATTATACTCCCCAAAGTTTAATAAAGTATCTCCCCTTTCTCCTGTGGACGTACACACGATCTGTTTAATCGATGGAACCATGTTAAATTATGTGTTGGCTTTCTATACTTCGGAATATCTTTCCTTTCTCTTTTTTCTTCTCGTTGCTCATCTATCATGTGTTGCTTCCGCTGCGCCGCCCCGCGATTAGTCATGGGGGCAGTCCGTTTCACAACAATTGGTACCAGAGCATACAAATTATTATTTCAATAATTGGTATCATAGAAAGGTCAACGTGAAGATATCTGCGATCAAGTTCGATATTTTGAAGTTCGATGGTGTCATCAATTTCAGCAGGTAACAAATTAGGATGAATGCCATCCTATTCCAGAGCGGGTTAAAGAAAGTATTACTCGGGAGGGAGAAAAGCCTCAAAACATAAAAGAAGAAATTTGATAGAAGTTGGATGAGAAAATCTTGAGGGCTATTCAGCTTTGCTTGACAGACGAAGTGTTGGATGAGTTTTCTACGGAGAAAACAACATCCTCATTGTGGGAGCGACTTCAGGATCATTATCTAAAGAAGTCGCTGGCGAATCGATTGATTCTGAAGCGGCGAATCGATTGATTCTGCATGCATGAAGGTACACCTATCAAGTCTCATATTGCATAATTTTTCTCTATTATCAATGATTTAGTAAGATAAAAATTAAGATAGAAGATGAGGATCAAACACTTCTACTATTATCTTCTTCATATAAGAGCTTTAGGGAAGCTATCATCTATGGGGGCAAATCAACTATCAAGGTCAATAAGGTTAAGGAGCATCTGCTCAACAAAGACAAAATTAATAGTCAGTTGACGGGTGAGTCTCATCGTGATGATTCCGGGCAAGTTCAATTTTCAGAGGAATAATAATGAAAGTCTGTGCGTAACCTAATACACAAGAATTTGGTGTGCAACTAGTATCACAAGAAGGGGTACATTAGAGCTGTTTGTTGGACTTTGCTTGACAGACGAAGTGTTGGATGAGTTTTCTACGGAGAAAACAACATCCTCATTGTGGGAGCGACTTCAGGATCATTATCTAAAGAAGTCGCTGGCGAATCGATTGATTCTGAAGCGGCGAATCGATTGATTCTGCATGCATGAAGGTACACCTATCAAGTCTCATATTGCATAATTTTTCTCTATTATCAATGATTTAGTAAGATAAAAATTAAGATAGAAGATGAGGATCAAACACTTCTACTATTATCTTCTTCATATAAGAGCTTTAGGGAAGCTATCATCTATGGGGGCAAATCAACTATCAAGGTCAATAAGGTTAAGGAGCATCTGCTCAACAAAGACAAAATTAATAGTCAGTTGACGGGTGAGTCTCATCGTGATGATTCCGGGCAAGTTCAATTTTCAAAGGAGGAATAATAATGAAAGTCTGTGCGTAACCTAATACACAAGAATTTGGTGTGCAACTAGTATCACAAGAAGGGGTACATTAGAGCTGTTTGTTGGACTCGAAAGAAGAAACAACCAGATACTAGTGTTGTTGAACTGATTGAAGGAGATGAAAAAAGCAACGTTCTATCCGTTACAGACAGATCGGTTGGTAACAAAGATAGATAAATAATTGACTCTGGATGTTCACAACAAATCAGTTCCAATAGAAAGATGTTCTCCTCATACACTTCGGTTCAAGAGAGAAGTCTTCTTGGGGATTTCTACTACGAGCAGGTGATTGGAGTACAAACAATCCAGTTTCGATCTCATGATGGATGTATCACTACTCTTTAAGATGTTCATCATGTTTCTAAATTATGGTACAATCTCAGCTCTCTTGGAACCTATATGGAGAAGGATTCAATTTCAGTTCTGAAGGTGATCTTATGGAAGTTTTCAAAGATGCTCATGTGAAGTTTTAGGCTGAACGTGTCCGCGATGTTTACATGTTGTGAAATTCGAAAGTTACAGTTGGTAGATTGCAGTTATCCTCAGCTTCAAGAGCGAAGGTTATGGAACAATCGGAGACTATGATAGTTTCGAGCTCAGATGTTCAGTTTTACCCCAAAGGTAGATTGAGACTAGGCAGCGTCGACGCACAACAAGAAAGTCCAGATTGTTACTCTTGTGGTGGAGCAAATTCTCATAAATGTTTTGTGGATCAAGGAGATCGTTGAGTGATCAAGTTCAGGTCGGGCCTGAACTTGTTCGACATGATCAAGTTGTGAACCCAATGAGGGGTTTATGGAGAAGAGGGAGGGAGATTGAGAGAAGTCAAGATTTGTTCAATTGTGCAATGACGTGAGCACATGAAGTATGGTGGCTATTCTCGGATTTGGACGAATTAAAGTCAAAGGGGGAGATTGATATGATTATGACAAGAATACATTGTGAAGGTAGATGAAACTTTGAAGTTCAAAGAACAGACGTGCACAAGAAACTTTGCACAATATTATTCGACTTATACTTGCTATAGTCGACTAATGAAAAGAATTAGTCAACTTATACATTAGTATAGTCGACTAGTGGTAGCTAACGGAGAGTTGGGTTCTCGGATTTTGTCAGAATAGTCGACTAATAATTGGGTATAGTTGACAAATACATGTTATTAGTCGACTTATACTAAGGCCCAGTCGACTAGTGTCGGGTTTGACTGTTTCTTGATCTGAATCTGTTTCCAGTTTTGAGTCTGATTTGATTTTTTTCTCTGAGACGGTGACTAGGCCTGTCAACGGGTTGGGTTCGAGGCGCGTACGGATGGTATCAGACCCGGATCCATTTACCCAAGAGGGTACCATACCCGCCCCGTTTGCCTGCGGATCCAGAAGGTGGGTTCCCATACCCGGATCAACTGATCTAGACTCGTTTACCAATACCCAATATAGTTCAATTAATAAAAAATCAGATGTTTCCTAAATAGAGATGTGGGCATGATTTTCACAATATGGACTTCAAAATAACAATAGTTGATGAATGCAAACTCTATAATTTTAAAATGAAGGGAAACATTCTAAAATTGATAATATAACATCTAGATTTTTCAATTCTCAAAGTAAGATATTTATATTTAGGTGTCGAAACAGGTAAATGGGTAATCGGGTCTAGTTTAAGTAAAATCAAACCCGATCCATTTACTAAACGGGTATACGGTTTAACGGGTATACGGGTACGGGTTCAGAACAACCTTTCCCATACCTGCCTAATTGGGTCGGGCTCCGCGTCCAAACCCGACCCGTTGTCAGGCCTAGCGGTGATTGTTCGTATTGATAAAGTTTGTATAGGAGTAGGAGAGTTTATGATGTATAAATAAACTCTTGGGGTTGGCCTTCAATGAAATTCAATGAATTAGCAATCCCTAAAAGGTGTAATTCATCAAAGAGAGATTCGTGTGAGAAGGTTTAACCATCAGGGTTTTGCTATTCTTAGCGGCCATCAAAAGGCTTGTAATGTTCTTAGTGAGAGGTGTAAGTGTTTCTAATTATTCTCCTAAAGTTTAATAAAGTTTTTCCTCCTTCTTCTATAGACATACACCGATCTGTTTGTCGGTGGAGCCACGTTAAATTGTATGTTGACTTTTGATACTTTGAAATATCTTTCACCTTCTCTTTTTTCTTCTCCTGTGTTGATTCTGCCGCGCGGCCCAACAATTGGTCATAGGGGCCGTCCGTTTCTCGACAGACCAAAGGGCACAGGGAGTGGTTTCTTTTACAAATGATAAGGTCAGCATTGGACCAAGTTTGAAATAAACGAACAAGATCCAATAGCTGCACAATCATATCAGTTGTTTAATATAGGGGCACTCGTGTTATAAAGTATCAAAGTCGACCCAAATCCCAACATATTAACTTAAATATCACTGCTTCTTTTTATATATAACCTCTTAAACACTAACAGGAAACTTTCAATATTTACCAAAAATAATATTTTTAAGAGATAATTTAATAAAGGAGGATATCATCCAGTGATATGCGTTAAAGAGTATGTTTGTGCATCTAAGGTTATTATTCTTTAAATAATTTTATTATAAAAAGTTACCACGAACACATTTTACACTTGCACAAACACTGTTCTAATTGCATCCGATTGTTGATAGTCAGAATTTTGTTATTGAACAGCGAAGGTATAATGAAAACTAGATAAATATGAAAACAAAATTATGAAAAATTAATTATAGATGTAGAATCATGAAAAGTATTCGAATAGAAACTCAAAAAGCCTTGTACAAGTAACAGCAAAGAAAATTTAATTTACGAGGAGATAAGTATCACAAATACATGAAAAGTGATTAGAATAAATATTGTAAATAATATTACAAGTACAATATACATATTCTAAGGACACGATATCAATATTTAATAATTAGCATTCAGTTTAGAACAACTAGCATACGTAACATGTGAATGAAGTGATGAACAAATAACCACTAAAATTGTAAGTACAAAACCTCGATATACTAACTAAAAAGTTATAAAGTATTTGCATTAGGTGATATAAACGTTTGATCATTTTAAAAAGTAATGTGTATGCAAGATTCATTAAAGCATAATCTAAACTTCCTCAATTATGGGGGAAAAAAGGTCAACAATAAAAAATTCAAAGCGTAATCTAAACTTTCTGAATTATGGGAAAAAAGTAAAAAAAAAAAAAAAAAAAAAATCAAAGTACTTCATTTTTGAAAATTTTAAAGCTTCTGATATCAAAATAATGATAATCAATTTGAAAGTGGCGAAATTGTAGATGTCAATCCTAAAAAAGCTTTCTGATGTGAGACCAATATCAACACTGAGATTTAGAATCCTGAATACAGAAATCCTGTCGTAAACTTGTAATGGTATAAGATGGATGTATTGTGTGATTGTATCGAATAAAGAAGTTGAAAAACACCTAGAGGGGGGTGAATAGGTGTAATAGCTAATCTAATGATTTTTTTTTTAAAACTAAGTATGATGAATGATGCAACAATCTCTCAAAACAAGACTAAGAGCCGAATACCCCGTGAGAGGTTCTGAACTCCTTCCTCCCAATTCCCCTTGAATGGGTTAGAGGTGCGCAATGCAACCTTGTTGTATGAGATATGATCGATCAAGGCAAAGTATGATGGATGAATAGTGAGATGCACACAAAATATCACAAGTATCACAAGCTTGAAGTAATAGCACAAAGAAAGAAACAAGATCACAAGCAAGTAATTGAAAGCAATATAGTGCAATAGAAATTTAAAGTAAGAATGGACACAAGGCAATCGCAAACACAAGATGTTTGTTTCGAGGTTCGAGCCACCGCTCTACTCCCCGCCTTCACCTCCGTGAAGGGTTTCCACTATCCACCGAGGACGCCTTACAATGGTCTACCGAAGACCCGAGCACCGAGCTCTCTAACTTACAATAACCTCTACCGAAGAGGTGTCTCCACAAGAAGAAAAAGATTACAAGTCACCAAGGTGATCACAAACAAGATCACCAAACTCTTTTACAAACTCTCACTCTTTTACAACTTCCTATAGAATGAGTAAGGATTTTTGGCTCTAAGAAGTGTGGTGAGAAAACTTCAGTTGTAGAGTGATATTTTTTTTTATCAAACACAACTGAAAAACAAGCTCAAAAAGAATTGGAAATGAGTAGCTTAAACAATTTTTCTTCTCTTTTGAAAACAATGAAAAACTTGAGAATTTTCTTGGTATTTAGTAAGAGAGTCTTCTCCTCTATTTATAGGGAGAGAAATGGGTTTAAAACATTTTATTTAGACCTTATTTGCTCTGAAAACAAACTGGAAAACCCTGTAAAAGTCTGCCAAAAAGCAGATCAAAAAACAGATTTCAGAATTGCACAAAAGAGGAAAGAGCCGTTGGGCAGCAGCAGGCTTGGCGGTCGACCGGGCCGGTCGACCGCCAGCTCAGCTGGTCAAAGAGCCGTTGGCTCGGGTCTTCTGGCGGTCGACCGGCCGGTCGACCCAGAAAACCCGAGAACAAACCTGCTCTCAGTCTTCCTCTGTCGGTCGACCGGACGGTCGACCCAGAAAACCCAGAGCAATCCTGCTCTCAGACGGTCGACCGCCCGTCGACCGTAGGACGTGCACAGACGTGCACGCCCAGGCACAAAGGCCGGTCGACCGGGCCGGTCGGCCGGTCAGCCTGAAACAGGAAAAACAGTGTATTTTTGACTTGAAAAATTTTGCAAAATAATTTTTGACTTTAAGGAAACTTAAGTAATATGCTAGTAGGAGTATATAAACAAGATCTAAACACTGTATTTATTTTTGTAAAATATAGAGTCATGTAAATATATATTTAAGGCATGAAACCTAATTTAAAACATGAAAACTTAAATACAAGACTCACATTTTAACAAAACCAAATTGTGTGTGTGTGTGTATCCTAGAGCCAATATCCAACACTCAAACTTTAACATTCTAATTCTTACATTGGTTCTAAGTACTACAAGTTCTTCAAGAAAAGCTTTTCACCATATGATCTTCAAAGCTTGATTCTTGAGCCCAATTTGAGTTGACTTGAGTCCAAAACCTTTGCTAATAGGGAATAAACCTTCTAGATGAGTTAGATCTCTGAAACACACTTAACCAATAAACAATATTAGTACAAATAACTAATATGTTTTGTAATCATCAAAACACACTAAACAAAGGTGATTGTAACCTTGGGCCAACAATCTCCCCCTTTTTGATGATGACAAAACATATAGGTTATTTAAACAAAAATGGAAGAAGAGCTTGGAAAGCTCCCCCTCAAATAATGCTATGTATCAAAAATGTCATTGAAGAGCTAAATACATAAGGCATTGAAAACACATAGTTTTGTCAAAAACTCAAATACAAAACACATAGTTTTATCAAAAACTCAAATGCATCAAAATATACACAATAAATAAAAATAAACAAACAAAACACAACAAACAAACTCATACTTTTTCTCCCCCTTT
The DNA here is from genome assembly GCA_038442645.1 of Agave tequilana. Lineage (NCBI taxonomy): Eukaryota > Viridiplantae > Streptophyta > Magnoliopsida > Asparagales > Asparagaceae > Agave > Agave tequilana. The sequence continues at coordinate 60,773 of JAVJIF010014201.1, forward strand.
TTGTCATACATCAAAAAGGGTTAAACAAGATAAAAGAAATTTTTCTTTAAGAATCCATAATGCAAACATTCAATTCACCACAAATAAATGAAAATCTAGCATAATCTAGAGGTTTAGTAAAAATATCGGCAAGTTGAAAATCGGTAGAAACATAATCAATATCAATATCACCTTTCTCATAGTGATCTCTAAGAAAGTGATACCTAATGTCAATGTGTTTGGTTTTACTATGTTGATTTGCATTCTTTGTCATGTGAATAGTAATAGTGTAACGCCCCGATCCTGGCGGATACGGAGACATTACTGCAACGTATATACGCAAGTCAGAAGTACTTTCACGTATATACGCTAAGCATCAGTACAGGCAAGAATCAGAGTACGGAAGTAAGTGGTGCATTATACATTCCAACATATGAGTACAATTACAAAGTTATCACCAGAGGTGATCAATATTACAATAATATTACATCACCTGACAGGCGCAATTGCGAGAATACAAGAGATATACAGGAGTAAACAGTATAAAAGGCACTCACGAGTTTATAAAAGGAAAAACTCGGGAGGCACACAGGGGGGCCTGGAAGGATAAGACTCTGGACGGTCTGCTGGAGATCCACGCTACCGCTGCGCCACTCTGATCAGCAACTGGGAGAATCCACACGCTCCAAGCTCCATGACCTGGACATGAGAATCCAGGGGAGTCAGATGAAACTCCCCAGGCGAGTGTGATACAAAAGCCAAGTGGCGAGCAAGGGTAAGCACATGGTATAGTGATAAAACCAAATAAAGCCGGGGGCGAGCAAATCTGATTGTATGGTTTCAGATCACGGCTCCATAAGACTAGTACGTCGAAGGAATAATCCAAACAAGGAAACCCTCATCTATATACCCTTATCTTATGTCACCATAATCTAAGCACATACAATCCGACTGCACTCAGGGCATGATAAGAAAATAAACAGGTGGCAGGTGGATACCAGGGATAAAGCAGAGCATGAGCAATTAATACCATAATACTCATAAAGCCGGGAATCCGAAGTAAAATCCAGGACAAGCAAATATGGTAAGGCATATCACAGATTCATAGCCGTTTAAGCTGCAGGCTTCAGTATGCGTCCCATTCCACATACCTCTACTTACAACTTAAAGAGCCGGTTATTATCTTGACACTTATTATTACTCGTCTTACCCTGATATCTAGCTATGTGAACTAGCGTCCCAGCACACATAGATCCATATCCGAGTAAAGCAAGGTTGTTATTGGAAACCAGCGGGGGTATCAACGAACTATGTTTACAGTGGGTCCCGTACATACCCGGGACCACGGCCCAGGATTGTTCCGTTGCTTGGTGACGGAACCTGCCGCAAGGCTAACAGGAGGGACTTATGTATGCCCTTATCATGATTCAGGAGGAGGGAGCCAGCACTCCCCTCGGTTGCCTGGAGGCCCACAGGTCAGACCGGAAGTTTTAGTTGCACAACATGCCTAATACCACTGTAAACACGAACACATATTGATAGCCGCATGTTTCCCCCGACCCGATGCAAGTTGTTCCTTTTATGATTTATTAGGTTAATTATCAATTTACGGGAATAACAGGAACAGGACATGATCAGGAATTCAGGAGTTCAGGTCACTGTATATAATACAGGATAACAGGTCACTGATCATGATACAGGATATCAGGTCACTGTACATAGTACAGGATAACAAGACAGGGTTCCCGTAAATGTGATAATCACAGGTCAAGTATATCATGCCGGGTGTCAAGGGATAGCATGACAAGATGATGATATTAGACAGGTAACCAGTCATGTCAAGAGATTGATATAGTCCGGTGGCAAGCCATGTCATAACAAGGGGTCTTGCCAAAGGTAGTATGTCCAATGTTAGGTGATAACACATCAGTTGTCAAGTGATATACATGTGTTAAATAGTAACATGCAGAAATGACAGGTATGAAGAAATGACACGGTGGTAGGATAGTAGCTGAGCACAACCAAGCGGAGCTGAGCAAGCTGGAAGTACAGACAGCAAACAGTATTTAACACTGGAGCGTCTGGCGAGGTTACCGGGACGACTCGACTGAAGTACGAGCGGTAAATCCGGCAACAACTCGCCTAGACGAATCTAGTGGTAAAGCGCTGAACGCTGATCATGATAACCAGGCGGAGCTGAGAAACCTGACGATCCCAATCACGCCTCTTCCGAGACAGTGAGGGACCGGAGGCTAAACTGAGAGACCTGCCGATCCCAATCACCTCTCTTTCGAGATAGTGAGTGACCGGAGGTTGAAGGGTCCGGAAGCCAAGTATGGTGCAAGGATGAAACTACTCTAGTACAAGCATTCGTCACAGAGCAATACATGTCCAGATATTGGCACTCGGCCATACACAAATACAGGGACTCAGCCCAATACATGATACATGGAAACATGGAATAAAATACATATCGACCCGACAAAGCGGGGAATCCCAAATGGAGGCGAGAGCGAGGACACTCGCCTAAATCACCGGAAAGCCGAAAAGTCTGGAATCCATGGAACTCGCGCACGCGCCATAAAATAATATATAGTTATGAGGAGAGAGAAAGTGAAGAGGAGAGAGAAAGAGTTAGAGAGAGGAACCTAGAGAGAGAAAGGGACACAGGGAGACGCGGCTTGGAAAGTGAGACGCGGGGGACGCAGACGCGGGAGTCGCGTCGCGGGAATAACAGACGCGGGAAAGAGCAGACGCGGGGATCGCGTCGCAGAAAGTACCAGGCGCGGGAATCAGACGCAGGAATAGCAGACGCGGGGTTCACAGACGCGGGAGTCGCGTCGCGAAGGAGCCACAACGCGGGGTTCGCAGACGCGGGGTTCGCGTCGCAGAGATGCCTCAAACGCGAGATCTGCGTTCAAGTGCGGACGCGAGGGAAACGCGGACGCGGACGTGGGTTCTGCGTCGCGTTAATACAGAAACGCGCGGAGCGCGTTAAGGGATTGCCTAGACGCGGGGTGAGATCCGCGTTAGGAAAGTCTTGGCGAGGAAAATCACTCGTCGACAAGATTCCTTGCTGCGCCCGACGAAGGGAAGTTCGGTCCCAATCCAAAAGGAGGGTACCGGCCCCAAGTCTTGCCAACAGAGAAGAACGCGGCCCCAATCCAAAAGGAGGGGCCGGCCCTGAGTCTTGCCGACGAAGAAGAGCACGGCCCCAATCCAAAGGAGTGGCCGGCCCTGAAAGGGTCATGTCCAAATGGAGAAGACGAACAGGAAGAGGAACCAGGAAGAGAGAGAGAGAGACTCAGGAAAGAGAGTGAGAGGTCCAAGAGAGAGAGAGAGAGAGAGAGAGAGAGAGATACGCAGGGAGAGAGAGAGGGTGAAATTCAGATCCAGGGAGAGAGAGAACAGGGAGCAGGGGAGCTGTTGCTCCCCTCCCACACACGCGCAGGGGGCTGGAGCCCCTGGCCGGACATGGCCGCCGGCCAGGTGGCGGCGCCGGCCACCGGCAGAGGAGGAGGGGGCGGCTGCCCCCTCAACAGAGAGAAGGAGGGGGCTGTGCCCCCCTCCAGCAGAGAAAAGAGAGGGGGCTTGCCCCCCTCTCAGCCTAGCACAGGGTGCCCAGGCGGGCCCCCTGGCCGCCCACGGCCGCCGGCACAACGCCGGCGGCGCCAGAACAGGGGTGGCGCCAGCCACCCCAGGAGAGGAGAAGGAGGGGGCTGCTGCCCCCTCCACAGCAGCGCACAGGGGGCCGGGTGGCCCCCTGGCCGCGTCCAAGGCCGCCGGCACAGCGCCGGCGGCGGCCCGCCCTCGCCGGGGCGCCGGAGAAGAAGGGGAGCCGGTGAAGGTGATGGTGGTGGTGGTGGTTGCCGGTCCCAAGGGAGAGGAAGAAAAGAAATGGAAAAGAAAAGAAAAGGAAGAAAAGAAAAGGTGAGGAGAAGAGGAGGCCGGAGCTCGAGGTCCCTCGCCGGCGCCATGGCCGGAGCACCGGCGGTGGAGGTGGCCGGTTGGATGGGGTCGTCGGCCACGAAGTGAATGAGAAGAGAAGAAGAGAAATGAAAAAGGAAAGAAAAGAAAAAGAAAGAAAAAGAAAAAGCAAAAGGAGAGAGAGAGATTGTGATGGTGATGTGAGAGGAATTAATGAGAGAGGGGGGAGTGGTGTCTCCCACGTGGGGGGAGTTGGCTGGATCAGTGGAGGGAAAGAAAAGGAAAGAAAGAAAGAAAAGAATAGATTAAATAATAATATTATAATATGGTCGCGAAATATCGACTGTTCCAGAAAAATCCCCAAAAATACCCGGAGGTAGAAAACGTCATCCTGAGGAATAATATGAAATCGGTTTTCCAAAATAAAATCCCGTTTTCAAATTAAAAATCCGGAAGCCAACCGCCGATACCGGTCTACACCGGGTCGGCCGGGTTTTGATAAATTCTGAAAAATCCCAGAAAATGTATTAAAGAAGAAAATATGATTTTAAGAAATAAAGTGAAAGCGGAATCCAGAAATTCAATCCCGGTTGTAAACTAAAAATCCTGGAATCAACCAGCGATACTGGCCGATACCGAATCCGGTGGAAATTTCATAAATTCATAAAATCCTCAGAAAAAGTATTTAGATAGGAAATGTGATTTTAAGAAATAATGTCTAAAGACACTTTTAGTAATTCCAATTAGTTTGTAAATTAAAAATCCGGGAATCGGTCAGCAGTACTGGTCGACACCGGTTTTGAAGATTTTCAACTTAATTCAGGAAAATTCCAGAAAATCATAGAAAATCTAGAATATTGGAAAATGATGTTTAAAACTGAAATCGGTCAAATCGGAATACCGGAATGCCCAAATCGAGCAATACTCTAGGATCGGGCCCTCGGTTCAGACTAGGGCTGACTCCGAGTCCACGAATCCAAATCCAAGACAAAACGTTCATATAAAGAATTCATAATACAAAACAAATACAGGAAGTAAATCGAAAAATACGATCGAAAAATCTGAATACGCAACTAAGTACGTATTCCGGGAGCGGGGTGTTACAATCCACCCACCTTACAAAAAATTGCGTCCTCGCAATTTCGATAAGGGGTGAAATGAACACAAAAAGATAGGAATGAGGATTATGCCAATCAAGATATGAATAACTATGAGCTGATCTCCCAGATTGACTAAACGGCTCACTCAGGACTATAGCATCGCTGCACTTCTGCCGTATACGTACATCCTCTGACGGTGCCATAATAATACTGATCTGATGTCTGCTTATAAAAGAACACTGCCAGAACTTCAAAGGACTAACCCATTCTGAACAATATAAAGTGAGCTGACTTGGTAAGATAATCAATAATACTTCGATCAGACTGTGAGCTAAAGCTAATGAAATCCATAGTGCTGAAGTCCATAATATAATATAAAACCCTGCATAGTAAGATGTTATCCTTTTGCAGTAGAATCACTGACGGGCTGCATACTGGGCTTTGTTAACTCTGAAAGACGTAGCCAAGAATATAAAATAACTGTGAAGAATTTGGAATACTGACTTATGAATGATAAACCGACTGCAGATGAAACAGGAAGAAGATATCTGAGCCCTGCAAGATTTGTAGAATGGATCATTGACAAGGCCATGGCGATAGCTCAGATATAGTGATGGAACTCTGTTCAGCAGATCCATAAAAGTACGCTAGAAGAAATCCGAGGAATGGCTAGAGTGCCAAGCACTGAAGGGACTAGCCACGGATGAAACCAAGCCTGGATGAGGTTATCGCGTAACACAGCTCAGGTGTTAAACATTAGGGTGCGGCGAGGCTAACGCTCTGCGAGACTCGCATATAGCGAAGTTCACGCGACGAAGCCAGCGCGTAACACAACGCTAAATGCTAAGCACCAGGGTGCAGCGAAACTCACACCTGGTTAGGTTCACGGATGACTAGAACACGACCCTCGCTTAGCGAGGCTAGCGGAACCTTTGGTCCACCAAATCAATAAAAACTGCCAGGAGTTATTGGCTCTGAGAATATGATCAAGAAATTATAATAACTGAGACGTGTCCCGAATGCTGTCTTCTGAATAATAATCGGACGGCATATTAGCTCTGAGAAAACCCGAGTTCCATGATCATAGTCGAAGAAATCATGATCGCTATTAGAGTAATAGAAAATATCATAACTCTATCTGCCAGAAGTCCTGATTCTGAAATGTCGTTATATATACTGACACTTCTAATGAATTGATGCAATCTATCCGACTTACATAAGTGACGACTACTCTGCTTGAAGTTCTAGTCTCCCATGATGTATCCAGAATATAAGAATATAACGCGGGGCCGAAGATCTGCCTAATATAAGATAATGTGATATACCAGAGTCGAGAAGCGCCAGAACATAATTAGAACGAACCACATCTGCCCGGCTGTTACCTCACTAGTCAACACATATCTTAAGTTGGCATAAAGATCACGAAAATCAGAATAAATCAGAATAACAAAAATAGAAGAGATAGGAATCATGAAATAGGGAGAGAGATAGGACGGACTAGGATTAATGGAGATAGAGCAATGAAGAGGGTATGATATAGAGAAGTTACCAACTCCCGGACATGCTAAAAATGGGAATAATTAGTTACGGTCAGTACTTCCAGAGTTCCTCTGCAGATATTGAATGCCCTTCCTGTTCTCACTCCATCATATTGAGCATCCGGACTTCCCCTCCAGTCAGATCATATGTTTGCTTCCCTTCACCATGTGCCCTAACTCTTAGTCTCCTTTGTATACGACTCCATGCTGGATGCTGGGGATGAAGCGAGGTTATTCTGACAGTAGGTCCTAGATTCCCTCACGACGGTGATACTGGATGGGTTGATCTGATCGGTGTAATGTTCTCTGCTTCCTTGAACAGACCGTCACCTTTCAACTAATCTCTGAACCCGTGTATGACATAATTCATAACCTTTCTGGTGGTTGTGTTGTAGATGCCCAGCTCCAGACAATATCCACCGGTCATATGTTGTGGGCAGGGTTAGAGGGATGGCTTAGCTAGTAGGGCGTCCAGAGGCCTGTCTGAGCCTTTACTTCCATCAATTAAGAGGGTCTCTTCACCAACTTCATCTGCAACTCATCCTAATCTTTCTCCTCTGGGTCCATTCCACTTCCCGGATGATGACTGAAGAACTTGAGAATACTCCTTGGGCTGCTTGGGGATAAGAAACATCCTGCTCTTCATCTTCATTTCTCACTTAAGATATTGCTTGCTCGGTTCTCCTTATCGGCCACCATGTAAAACACCGACCGACTTTGCCTTAGGAATTTTGCAGTGTACTTATTTACAATCCAATCTCCCTACCGCAATTTGATAAATCATTCTTTCATTTCTTCCTGGGCTATTACAGAGAAGAATCTTCCTATAGAAATCCTTCGAGAACTAGTCCCAAGTGTTGGGCTTTCCCAGTCTCGCTGCTTCCGCCAACTACTACATCCAGGCTACATCTTCTAACTGAATCTTGATCATTTTCACCTAGTTCTCGTCAGGGACCCAAGTTGACTTAGAAGATCCATCAGGTTTACTGACCACTGCTATGCATCCAGGGCTTCTCCATGTTTGAAAAGATTGCCGGCTGTAATTTCCTGAAATCTAACATGTCGCCTGGCTTCTGTTCCCGGAGTGCAACCAATGATCCTTGGTGCGGGACCTTCGCCTGTACTTAATCGTGTCTCATCATATCTTGCAGAGATAGTCTTAAATCAAGATTTTCTCCATTAGGGTTACCCTAGGAAGAACCAGAACCGTTATGATTTCCCATCTTTTCATGTCCGAGTTGGTCCAAGAATAACAAGAAACTGAAGTATGAAAGGATGGGAGAACTTCAGAATTCAAGGATAAGATTATCAAGAGAGAATGAATAACTTTGTACTTGTAGTTGGATTGTATAACCAAGACTCATGCATTCCAGTTGCAAATTTCTTTACCATTAATTTGCCGTCTGGACGTACTGAGGAGGTGAGAGCCTAGGCTCTGATACCAACCTGTAACGCCCCGATCCTGGCGGATACGGAGACATTACTGCAACGTATATACGCAAGTCAGAAGTACTTTCACGTATATACGCTAAGCATCAGTACAGGCAAGAATCAGAGTACGGAAGTAAGTGGTGCATTATACATTCCAACATATGAGTACAATTACAAAGTTATCACCAGAGGTGATCAATATTACAATAATATTACATCACCTGACAGGCGCAATTGCGAGAATACAAGAGATATACAGGAGTAAACAGTATAAAAGGCACTCACGAGTTTACAAAAGGAAAAACTCGGGAGGCACACAGGGGGGCCTGGAAGGATAAGACTCTGGACGGTCTGCTGGAGATCCATGCTACCGCTGCGCCACTCTGATCAGCAACTGGGAGAATCCACACGCTCCAAGCTCCATGACCTGGACATGAGAATCCAGGGGAGTCAGATGAAACTCCCCAGGCGAGTGTGATACAAAAGCCAAGTGGCGAGCAAGGGTAAGCACATGGTATAGTGATAAAACCAAATAAAGCCGGGGCGAGCAAATCTGATTGTATGGTTTCAGATCACGGCTCCATAAGACTAGTACGTCGAAGGAATAATCCAAACAAGGAAACCCTCATCTATATACCCTTATCTTATGTCACCATAATCTAAGCACATACAATCCGACTGCACTCAGGGCATGATAAGAAAATAAACAGGTGGCAGGTGGATACCAGGGATAAAGCAGAGCATGAGCAATTAATACCATAATACTCATAAAGCCGGGAATCCGAAGTAAAATCCAGGACAAGCAAATATGGTAAGGCATATCACAGATTCATAGCCGTTTAAGCTGCAGGCTTCAGTATGCGTCCCATTCCACATACCTCTACTTACAACTTAAAGAGCCGGTTATTATCTTGACACTTATTATTACTCGTCTTACCCTGATATCTAGCTATGTGAACTAGCGTCCCAGCACACATAGATCCATATCCGAGTAAAGCAAGGTTGTTATTGGAAACCAGCGGGGGTATCAACGAACTATGTTTACAGTGGGTCCCGTACATACCCGGGACCACGGCCCAGGATTGTTCCGTTGCTTGGTGACGGAACCTGCCGCAAGGCTAACAGGAGGGACTTATGTATGCCCTTATCATGATTCAGGAGGAGGGAGCCAGCACTCCCCTCGGTTGCCTGGAGGCCCACAGGTCAGACCGGAAGTTTTAGTTGCACAACATGCCTAATACCACTGTAAACACGAACACATATTGATAGCCGCATGTTTCCCCCGACCCGATGCAAGTTGTTCCTTTTATGATTTATTAGGTTAATTATCAATTTACGGGAATAACAGGAACAGGACATGATCAGGAATTCAGGAGTTCAGGTCACTGTATATAATACAGGATAACAGGTCACTGATCATGATACAGGATATCAGGTCACTGTACATAGTACAGGATAACAAGACAGGGTTCCCGTAAATGTGATAATCACAGGTCAAGTATATCATGCCGGGTGTCAAGGGATAGCATGACAAGATGATGATATTAGACAGGTAACCAGTCATGTCAAGAGATTGATATAGTCCGGTGGCAAGCCATGTCATAACAAGGGGTCTTGCCAAAGGTAGTATGTCCAATGTTAGGTGATAACACATCAGTTGTCAAGTGATATACATGTGTTAAATAGTAACATGCAGAAATGACAGGTATGAAGAAATGACACGGTGGTAGGATAGTAGCTGAGCACAACCAAGCGGAGCTGAGCAAGCTGGAAGTACAGACAGCAAACAGTATTTAACACTGGAGCGTCTGGCGAGGTTACCGGGACGACTCGACTGAAGTACGAGCGGTAAATCCGGCAACAACTCGCCTAGACGAATCTAGTGGTAAAGCGCTGAACGCTGATCATGATAACCAGGCGGAGCTGAGAAACCTGACGATCCCAATCACGCCTCTTCCGAGACAGTGAGGGACCGGAGGCTGAACTGAGAGACCTGCCGATCCCAATCACCTCTCTTTCGAGATAGTGAGTGACCGGAGGTTGAAGGGTCCGGAAGCCAAGTATGGTGCAAGGATGAAACTACTCTAGTACAAGCATTCGTCACAGAGCAATACATGTCCAGATATTGGCACTCGGCCATACACAAATACAGGGACTCAGCCCAATACATGATACATGGAAACATGGAATAAAATACATATCGACCCGACAAAGCGGGGAATCCCAAATGGAGGCGAGAGCGAGGACACTCGCCTAAATCACCGAAAAGCCGAAAAGTCTGGAATCCATGGAACTCGCGCACGCGCCATAAAATAATATATAGTTATGAGGAGAGAGAAAGTGAAGAGGAGAGAGAAAGAGTTAGAGAGAGGAACCTAGAGAGAGAAAGGGACACAGGGAGACGCGGCTTGGAAAGTGAGACGCGGGGGACGCAGACGCGGGAGTCGCGTCGCAGGAATAACAGACGCGGGAAAGAGCAGACGCGGGGATCGCGTCGCAGAAAGTACCAGGCGCGGGAATCAGACGCAGGAATAGCAGACGCGGGGTTCGCAGACGCGGGAGTCGCGTCGCGAAGGAGCCACAACGCGGGGTTCGCAGACGCGGGGTTCGCGTCGCAGAGATGCCTCAAACGCGAGATCTGCGTTCTAGTGCGGACGCGAGGGAAACGCGGACGCGGACGTGGGTTCTGCGTCGCGTTAATACAGAAACGCGCGGAGCGCGTTAAGGGATTGCCTAGACGCGGGGTGAGATCCGCGTTAGGAAAGTCTTGGCGAGGAAAATCACTCGCCGACAAGATTCCTTGCTGCGCCCGACGAAGGAAGTTCGGTCCCAATCCAAAAGGAGGGTACCGGCCCCAAGTCTTGCCAACAGAGAAGAACGCGGCCCCAATCCAAAAGGAGGGGCCGGCCCTGAGTCTTGCCGACGAAGAAGAGCACGGCCCCAATCCAAAAGGAGTGGCCGGCCCTGAAAGGGTCATGTCCAAATGGAGAAGACGAACAGGAAGAGGAACCAGGAAGAGAGAGAGAGACTCAGGAAAGAGAGTGAGAGGTCCAAGAGAGAGAGAGAGAGAGAGAGAGAGAGAGATACGCAGGGAGAGAGAGAGGGTGAAATTCAGATCCAGGGAGAGAGAGAACAGGGAGCAGGGGAGCTGTTGCTCCCCTCCCACACACGCGCAGGGGGCTGGAGCCCCCTGGCCGGACCTGGCCGCCGGCCAGGTGGCGGCGCCGGGCGGCGCCGGCCACCGGCAGAGGAGGAGGGGGCGGCTGCCCCCTCAACAGAGAGAAGGAGGGGGCTGTGCCCCCCTCCAGCAGAGAAAAGAGAGGGGGCTTGCCCCCCTCTCAGCCTAGCACAGGGGGCCCAGGCGGACCCCCTGGCCGCCCACGGTCGCCGGCACAGCGCCGGCGGCGCCAGAACAGGGGTGGCGCCGGCCACCCCAGGAGAGGAGAAGGAGGGGGCTGCTGCCCCCTCCACAGCAGCGCACAGGGGCCGGGTGGCCCCCTGGCCGCGCCCAAGGCCGCCGGCACAGCGCCGGCGGCGGCCTGCCCTCGCCGGGGCGCCGGAGAAGAAGGGGAGCCGGTGAAGGTGATGGTGGTGGTGGTGGTTGCCGGTCCCAAGGGAGAGGAAGAAAAGAAATGGAAAAGAAAAGAAAAGGAAGAAAAGAAAAGGTGAGGAGAAGAGGAGGCCGGAGCTCGAGGTCCCTCGCCGGCGCCATGGCCGGAGCACCGGCGGTGGAGGTGGCCGGTTGGATGGGGTCGTCGGCCACGAAGTGAATGAGAAGAGAAGAAGAGAAATGAAAAAGGAAAGAAAAGAAAAAGAAAGAAAAAGAAAAAGCAAAAGGAGAGAGAGAGATTGTGATGGTGATGTGAGAGGAATTAATGAGAGAGGGGGGAGTGGTGTCTCCCACGTGGGGGGAGTTGGCTGGATCAGTGGAGGGAAAGAAAAGGAAAGAAAGAAAGAAAAGAATAGATTAAATAATAATATTATAATATGGTCGCGAAATATCGACTGTTCCAGAAAAATCCCCAAAAATACCCGGAGGTAGAAAACGTCATCCTGAGGAATAATATGAAATCGGTTTTCCAAAATAAAATCCCGTTTTCAAATTAAAAATCTGGAAGCCAACCGCCGATACCGGTCTACACCGGGTCGGCCGGGTTTTGATAAATTCTGAAAAATCCCAGAAAATGTATTAAAGAAGAAAATATGATTTTAAGAAATAAAGTGAAAGCGGAATCCAGAAATTCAATCCCGGTTGTAAACTAAAAATCCTGGAATCAACCAGCGATACTGGCCGATACCGAATCCGGTGGAAATTTCATAAATTCATAAAATCCTCAGAAAAAGTATTTAGATATGAAATGTGATTTTAAGAAATAATGTCTAAAGACACTTTTAGTAATTCCAATTAGTTTGTAAATTAAAAATCCGGGAATCGGTCAGCAGTACTGGTCGACACCGGTTTTGAAGATTTTCAACTTAATTCAGGAAAATTCCAGAAAATCATAGAAAATCTAGAATATTGGAAAATGATGTTTAAAACTGAAATCGGTCAAATCGGAATACCGGAATGCCCAAATCGAGCAATACTCTAGGATCGGGCCCTCGGTTCAGACTAGGGCTGACTCCGAGTCCACGAATCCAAATCCAAGACAAAACGTTCATATAAAGAATTCATAATACAAAACAAATACAGGAAGTAAATCGAAAAATACGATCGAAAAATCTAAATACGCAACTAAGTACGTATTCCGGGAGCGGGGTGTTACAAATAGTATTATCACAAAATATTTTAACATGATCAAAGTGTAAATCATAGTCAAGGAGAGTATGTTTCATCCAAAGAACTTGTGCACAACAAGCTCCGGCCGCAACATACTCCGCCTCGGCGGTTGAAAGGGCTACCGAATTTTGCTTTTTGGAAGACCAAGATACAAGACAATTACCTAAGAATTGACATGTTCCACTTGTGCTCTTCCTATCTACCCTACAACCCGCATAGTCGGCATCCGAAAAACTCTTCATATCAAATAGTCCGGTTTTTGGATACCACAAACCCATTTCAATAGTGCCCTTAAGGTATTTAATAATGCGTTTTACTGCTACTAAATGAGACTCCTTAGGACATGATTGAAAACGAGCACAAAGACAAACGGAAAACATGATATCCGGCCTACTAGCCGTCAAATACAATAAACTACCTATCATGCTACGATAAACTTTAATGTCTACACTTTTACCTTGTTCATCCTTATCAAGCTTGGTAGTTGTTGCCATGGGAGTTTTGCTTACTTTAGATCCTTCAAGCCCGAACCTTTTGATGAGTTCCTTTGTGTACTTGGCTTGATTGATGAAGATCCCATCCTTCCTTTGCTTGATTTGGAGTCCAAGGAAATAGTTGAGCTCCCCCATCATAGACATTTCAAATTCATCCTTCATGCATGATTCAAAAGCTTGGCAAAGAGATTCATTAGTAGAACCAAAAATAATGTCATCAACATAAATTTGCACAATAAGAATGTCTTTTTCTACATGTTTTGTAAACAAGGTTGTGTCAATTTTACCTTTCTTAAAACCATTTGAAATCAAAAATGAAGAAAGTCTTTCATACCAAGCCCTAGGGGCTTGTTTTAAACCATAAAGAGCTTTATCTAATTTAAATACAAAATCCGGATGTGTAGGATCAACAAACCCGGGGGGTTGTTCAACATACACCTCCTCTTCAATAAAACCATTTAGAAAAGCACTTTTAACATCCATTTGAAACAATTTAAAATCTTTATATGAGGCAAATGCTAGTGTCATCCGTATGGCTTCAAGCCGTGCTACGGGTGCAAAGGTTTTTTCAAAATCGATTCCTTCGATTTGAGTGTAACCTTGGGCAACTAACCTAGCTTTATTCCTAACAACGTTACCCGATTCATCCAACTTATTCTTAAAGATCCACTTAGTACCAATTGTTGGTCTATCGTGGGGCCTAGGAACAAGGTGCCAAACTTGGTTGCGCTCAAATTGATTGAGTTCCTCTTGCATGGCTAGCAACCAATATGAATCGGCCTCGGCTTCGAGGACGTTCTTGGGTTCAACATGAGAAATAAATGCATAATGTCCACAATAATCATGAAGTTTAGAGCGAGTGGTTACCCCTTTTGATACTTCACCTATGACGAGGTCCTTGGGATGATGAGGATTGTATCTCCAACCCTTTGGAAGTTGTTGAGTAGGCTCCACTTCATTTGTTTGATTTTCATTTCCTTGAGCCTCTTCTACTTTAGCTTCACTTCCTTCATCATCCTTTGGCTTGTCTCCCATAGTAGTAGTATCCTCCAAGGTCACTTTCTCCAAGCCTTCATCCAAAGCATCTATTTCTACAACATTCTTAACAAACAAGTTAGATTCTTCAAACTTAACATGTATAGATTCCTCAATAGTCAAAGATGATTTATTGAAGATTCTATAAGCCTTACTTGTATTAGAATACCCAACAAAAATTGCCTCATAAGCTTTAGCATCAAATTTTCCTAAATTATCTTTTGTATTTAAAACAAAACATTTGCATCCAAAAACTTTGAAATATGAAACATTTGATTTTCTAGAAAAGTACATTTCAAAAGAAGTCTTTGAAGTATTTTTACACAAGAAAACACGATTTGATATATAGCATGATGTATTTACGGCCTCGGCCCACAAATAATGTGGTAGACCATATTCACTTAGCATTGTCCTAGCCATCTCTTGTAGAGTTCGATTTTTCCGTTCAACTACTCCATTTTGTTGTGGAGTTCTAGGACAAGAAAGTTCATGCTTAATTCCATGTTCTTCATAAAAAGTGGTAAAGGGTAGGTTAATGAATTCACCTCCTCTATCACTTCTTATTCTTAAAATTGAAACATCTTTTTCTTTTTCAACTCTTTTCTTAAAAGTTTGGAAATATGAAAGTGCTTGATTTTTGTGTTCAAGAAAGAAAACCCAAGTAAACCGTGAAAAGTCATCAACCAAAACAAATGCAAATCTATTCCAACTTAAACTTTTGGTTTGTGTCGGGCCAAATAGATCCATATGGATTAACTCCAAAGGACGTGATGTCATGATATCCTTAATTGACTTGAAAGAAGACTTAGTTTGTTTCCCAAATTGACATGCGTCACAAACTCGGTCCTTTTCAAAACTCAAACAAGGAATACCTTTCACCATTTCCTTTGTGTTTAACCTAGATATGTGGTCAAATGAAATATGGCCTAATCTTCTATGCCACAACCAAGAGTCGTCATCGAGGGCTTTTAAACAAGTAATATTACAAGACATATTAGACATATCTATCATATAAACATTACTTTCACGAAAACCGGAAAACACACAAGTATTAGAAATTCTATCAATTACTTTACAAACTACATGATCAAAAACAACATCAAAACCTTTATCACAAAGTTGACTAACACTCAAGAGGTTATGCTTGAGTCCATCAACTAAAACTACATTTTCAATTAAAGGGGATGTGCCGAGTTTTACATTACCAATACCGATGATTTTACCCTTGGCATCATCTCCGAAGGTGACGGTGCCACCTTCATGGTATCTTGATAGGGTTGCAAAGTTGTTGATGTCCCAAGTCATGTGCCTTGAGCAACCACTATCAAGATACCACAATCCTCTACGTCGTTGGGCTTTGGAAGGTACCTATATCATTTAACAAAATTGTTGACTTTGGTACCCAAACTTTCTTGGGTCCTTGAAAGTTAGTGTTTCGAACCCAAACATTATGATAAGATGCACTTAGTGTATCATAGCAAAAATTGGCTAAGTGTCCTTTCCGCCCACAATGTG
The DNA here is from genome assembly GCA_038442645.1 of Agave tequilana. Taxonomy (NCBI): domain Eukaryota; kingdom Viridiplantae; phylum Streptophyta; class Magnoliopsida; order Asparagales; family Asparagaceae; genus Agave; species Agave tequilana. The sequence goes on from JAVJIF010014201.1 coordinate 76,572, forward strand.
AACATGAGAACACTCTTCCATACATGAATGCATGATGTGTGTGTGAAGTGTGAGCATGCTTTGGGGGTTTGCCACGATGTAAAGGTTGTGTGGTATGAACATGAGCATGAGCATGGTGAACATTTTTCTTAGGGGCTTGTTTCTTAGGAAACATGGCCTCTATCTTCTTCTTATCAAACTCACAATTTTTTAAAACAATTCCCAATGAGTCTATTCTTTCTTTAAGCATGGTAATCTCATTAGAATCAATTTGTGGAGACTTGCCTTTACAAGAAATCTTATACTTGTCAAAATCTTTTTGAGTGGAAACAAGAGTGGAAAGTAATTCATCCTTTTCTTTAGAAAGAGTAAAAACTTAATGATTAAGAGATTCATTTTCCTTTTTCATTTTTAAATACTTTTTCTTAAGAAAATCATAGTTATGTGATAATTCTACAAAAGCTTCTCCTAACTCATCCATGGAAAGTTCATCATTAGGAGAAGTGGAAGGGGTTACCTTACTTGTGCTTTCATTGGCCATGAAGCACATGTTGGCGGTATCAATCTCCTCCTCGGATTCGCTCTCAGAATCCCAAGTAGCTTTCATTGCCTTCTTCTTGTGAGGCTTCTTTGAGGTGGAGGGCTTCACTTTATCCGGACACTCCGCCACTATGTGTCCCGGTCTTTGGCAATTAAAGCAAATGATCTTTCTTTCTTCTTTACCTCCTTTCCATCTCTTCCTTCCTTGAAATTTAGCCTTGTTGTACATCCTCCGGACGTTCTTCACAAGAAGTGAGAGCTCTTCGTCATCTTCTTCTTCATCATCTTCGTCGGAGTGTGAGGATTGACTTTTGAAGGCTATTGTCTTCTTCTTGGAAGGAGCCATGTCCTCCCTCACTTTCCTCTCCATCTCATGGGTTTTGAGGTTCCCAATGAGACCAATCAATTCCATCTCTTCCTTGTCATTGAGTTCCTTCAAGGTTGTTGCTTTTACTTCCCATGAAGGAGGAAGAGCCCGGATGATCTTTCTAACTCTTTGATCATTATCAATAGCATCACCTAGAGAAGAAAGTTCATTAGTAATCTTTGTAAATCTTGTAACCATATCATCTATGGTTTCATTTTCTTGCATGCAAAAATTCTCATATTGGGACCGAAGAAGGTCAATCTTAGCCCTCTTCACTTGTGAGGTCCCTTCATGTGTAACTAGCAAATGTGTCCAAATTTCATATGCGGACTTGCAATGAATAACTCTAGCTATGTCATCATCATTAAGGGCTTGAAGTAGTGCATAGTGAGCCCTAGCATTGGCATCAAATTCTTTGGTCTCTATTTCGGACCAAGTGGATTCATCACCGGGGGGTGCACTAAAGGGTTTGGTCACGACCTTTGCAACTCGACTACCTAGAGATTGCAAGAAAACGGTCATCTTAACTTTCCATATGGGAAAGTTAAGTCCATCAAACTTAGGAGGGGTTTTAATTCCATCGGCCATTTTACTAAGTGAGTATGAATGAAATGATTAGCAAAGTTAGGATCTCTCTAAGGTTGTTAAGCCAAATTCTAGAGTCCAAGCTCTGATACCAATTGAAAAACACCTAGAGGGGGGGTGAATAGGTGTAATAGCTAATCTAATGATTTTTTTTTTAAAACTAAGTATGATGAATGATGCAACAATCTCTCAAAACAAGACTAAGAGCCGAATACCCCGTGAGAGGTTCTGAACTCCTTCCTCCCAATTCCCCTTGAATGGGTTAGAGGTGCGCAATGCAACCTTGTTGTATGAGATATGATCGATCAAGGCAAAGTATGATGGATGAATAGTGAGATGCACACAAAATATCACAAGTATCACAAGCTTGAAGTAATAGCACAAAGAACGAAACAAGATCACAAGCAAGTAATTGAAAGCAATATAGTGCAATAGAAATTTAAAGCAAGAATGGACACAAGGCAATCGCAAACACAAGATGTTTGTTTCGAGGTTCGAGCCACCGCTCTACTCCTCGCCTTCACCTCCGTGAAGGGTTTCCACTATCCACCGAGGACGCCTTACAATGGTCTACCGAAGACCCGAGCACCGAGCTCTCCAACTTACAATAACCTCTACCGAAGAGGTGTCTCCACAAGAAGAAAAAGATTACAAGTCACCAAGGTGATCACAAACAAGATCACCAAACTCTTTTACAAACTCTCACTCTTTTACAACTTCCTATAGAATGAGTAAGGATTTTTGGCTCTAAGAAGTGTGGTGAGAAAACTTTAGTTGTAGAGTGATATTTTTTTTTATCAAACACAACTGAAAAACAAGCTCAAAAAGAATTGGAAATGAGTAGCTTAAACAATTTTTCTTCTCTTTTGAAAACAATGAAAAACTTGAGAATTTTCTTGGTATTTAGTAAGAGAGTCTTCTCCTCTATTTATAGGGAGTGAAATGGGTTTAAAACATTTTATAAAGACCTTATTTGCTCTGAAAACAAACTGGAAAACCCTGTAAAAGTCTGCCAAAAAGCAGATCAAAAAATAGATTTCAGAATTGCACAAAAGAGGAAAGAGCCGTTGGGCAGCAGCAGGCTTGGCGGTCGACCGGGCCGGTCGACCGCCAGCTCAGCTGGTCAAAGAGCCGTTGGCTTGGGTCTTCTGGCGGTCGACCGGCCGGTCGACCCAGAAAACCCGAGAACAAACCTGCTCTCAGTCTTCCTCTGTCGGTCGACCGGACGGTCGACCCAGAAAACCCGAGAGCAATCCTGCTCTCAGACGGTCGACCGCCCGGTCGACCGTAGGACGTGCACAGACGTGCACGCCCAGGCACAAAGGCCGGTTGACCGGGCCGGTCGGCCGGTCAGCCTGAAACAGGAAAAACAGTGTATTTTTGACTTGAAAAATTTTGCAAAATAATTTTTGACTTTAAGGAAACTTAAGTAATATGCTAGTAGGAGTATATAAACAAGATCTAAACATGGTATTTATTTTTGTAAAATATAGAGTCATGTAAATATATATTTAAGGCATGAAACCTAATTTAAAACATGAAAACTTAAATACAAGACTCACATTTTAACAAAACCAAATTGTGTGTGTGTGTATCCTAGAGCCAATATCCAACACTCAAACTTTAACATTCTAATTCTTACATTGGTTCTAAGTACTACAAGTTCTTCAAGAAGGGCTTTTCACCATATGATCTTCAAAGCTTGATTCTTGAGCCCAATTTGAGTTGACTTGAGTCCAAAACCTTTGCTAATAGGGAATAAACTTTCTAGATGAGTTAGATCCCTGAAACACACTTAACCAATAAACAATATTAGTACAAATAACTAATATGTTTTGTAATCATCAAAACACACTAAACAAAGGTGATTGTAACCTTGGGCCAACAGAAGTTAATATGGATACATGACCATAGATTCTACAAGATTCAAAACTAGAAAAAAATCTAATTATTAAAAAGATCTAATTTCCAAATCTCATGAAAAAGAAGTATGAGAATCCTAATAAAAAGTTTCTGTCGGTGCCATCCACATGAATGGGCCCTTGCATTAGGTCAGACTTCATTGCTTCAGTATATTTCTTTTTTGTCTCGTTATTTTTCTTTGTTAGAATCATGTTCATTTCCCTCGCCAAGTTATATCTTCCCTAAAATGTCAGTATAAACTTAATGAACTTCTCTTTAATACTGAATTAGGAGCCTCTATTGAATTGAACTTAACTTCTTTTTCCTTCTTTTTTTTCTTTTTGGACTGTGGTATAAAGCATAACCAATCAAGCCTTTCCTGCTGATTTATGGTTGGCCATTTGAACCACTGTTGAAATTTACTTTTTATTAAGCACATCATCCTGTGCCATGGAAAGCTTTTTCTTAATCCTTTTTGTTGAATGCTTAACTTACATCCGTGTTAGCTTTGCGCTTTCCATGCCCTCTCTCTCAACAAAACTTACATGTTATCAATGTGGATCTTAGTAAATATAAATATTGAAGGGTTTTTTTTATGTAAATAAATATTGAGACAATAAACCATGTCAGAATTTTTTTTATTTAATTTTGTTATTCTGTTTGTGCTTTCTGATACTTATATTTTCATATTTCGAACAGAGTTTCTCTGAGGAGTTATTCTCCGTTCTGAGAACAATGCAGCTACTCAAGAGGACTTAGTGTTGGGTCAGGCATAAACTATCCTGCGCACAGCAGTGGAGACCCATTGCTGAAGAATTATTTTATAAAGCTGGGAGGTTGAAAGGTGTTCTTAATTTCTTCTCACGACTTGTGCTTGCATTATCTGTGTATTTTCTTGTTCCCTCATGTTGAGATTGTTTGATATAATATTATTAGCTCACAAATTGACAGCTTAAACTATGCTAGGAGGCTGAATGCCACTGAACGATCCCTCCACCTAATTAAGAATTCTGCAAAGGCAATTTATGGAAGTTGTTGGGAGACAATCCCCTTGCCTTTTTCTAGCTCCTTGTGATCATGTCACCAGCATTTTTATGCGTTTCTCCTGGGGCAATAAAGCCTTTTTCTTGCGCCTGCGTGTGCGGGGAAGCTTTTTTGGCTCGAGAGGATCTGTTGTCTTTTTTTTGATGTATTTTCAGGATTGCTTTCATTAAAACTTATTAATGAAATGTAGGGGAACCTTAGAGGTCCACCGCTTACACCCAAAAAGTAAAACCTTTCTCTCGGACAAGGCCCTCATAAGTTGTTTCTAAAAAAATCTGGAATCCACTTTGATTTTTTTGTCATAGGTTGGAGTTCATTGATCCTTGATGTTAATCTCATATAAAGGTGGTCCACTTAACCTTGATTATTTGCATTGGATTCCTATTAAAGTTGACTGATATTAAGGATGCCCATATTATAGTCACATTTATATAGTTATATGGTCTCTTGAAATATAAAGGGTACCATGATGGAAAGGTTTATTTCAAGGGACTTACGTGCAAATGTGCGTCCCACTTTTCTCCTCCTGTAAAGAAAACAAAACTCACGCTCATTTTTTTTGAGACTCTCTCCATCAGAAAAGAAAAGTAAGGGTTTTGTGAAAGGACAAGGAGACAGAGAAAAGCGGTCTATTGCCTTAGGGTTTGCAGGATCAAATCAGGGTCTACTTCTTCCATACATCACAAGGATCTTCAACCTTCATCTCAATCAATGGCTTCAGGTATGTATCATGTATTAAGTTATTTACATGAATTTAATTCCCTTGAGATGTATATGATTCTTGATCCATGGCTATTATTTCGCATTAAATCTCTTTTATTTCCTACATTTGGTATCAGAGCCATGTTTAAAGAATCAATACATCTTGGATTTAGGAATTATGGAAAGTTAGGGTTTTTGATTAACAATTCATAAAATCGAATTTTTGATCTTTTAATTGTAGAATTTGTAGAGGATTTAATAGCCCTAATATCATGTTCATATTCCTCTAATTATGCAATTAAATTGGGATCAAAATCAAAGGAATTGAAAACCCTAATTTTTGATAATTTTGGGATTAAAATCGACTAAGCAGGAACTGCAATTAGATAACTGCTTCGTCGACTATTAGTCGACTAATCCCATCGTATAGTCGACTAATTCCCTTTTCCAGAAAGTTTTAAAGTCTCTGTTTGCCGCAGGAGTCGACTTGATTTTTTAGTTGATTTTATGACTAGTCGACTAATTAGGGTATAGTCGACTAATCATATTTCCAAGTCGACTAATTCGGTGACCCGAAAGTTGAGAACTTTCTGTTGGATTCAGGAGTCGACTAATTAAATGTGAAGTCGACTAATAAAGTTTGTAGTCGACTAATAAAATGGGTATAGTCGACTAATTTTCTTTTGCACTAGTCGACTAGACCTAAACCTATAGTCGACTTAACTTGACCTTAGTCGACTAGTATTTCCTTGTAGTCGACTAATGGTCTAATATAATCAATCATTAAAGTATGTTACACATTTAAGTTGTTGTGTTAATATTGATTGATGCTTGGTCAAGTAATGTATTGAGGTATTATGGCTTTACTCAAATAAAAGATTAGAGAATATTATTGGTTAGTTTTGTATTCATAAGGCTTATTGATTTAGTAGTTGCCAAAGTGACCTATGTTAGTAAAACTTATGAATATACAACTACATAAAAGACTTGTCAATGAGGAAGACATAAAAGACAATAATATTCTCGATGGCGGTTCTAGTTAGGAGATTGGGACTGGCCCAAAGGAAAGTCTCTTTCAAATAATTATGAACCGGGATAGGATAGTGTAATTTATGTAACGTAGTGGTGTGAAATTGGATACCCAAAGGTAACATGACTTACTAACTAAGTGACATAAATTATATTAGACCTACATAGGTGATAAAAGTTCTCACCTAAAGAGTGAACACTAGATATGCTTAGGTTTCGCCCAAAGGAGAAATCAAAGTGATATCAATAGTTCATCTTAATTAATTTAAAGTTGATGTATTAATTAGTGGCCCTAATGTGAGCAATGTCCTATTATGTTTCAGTGAACGTCCCTACTTCCCTTCACACTCATGCCACTAGCATTCCAGCCTTGGATGGTACCAACTTTTCAGAGTGGTTTGAACATGTACAGTTTACACTGGGTGTTTTGGACCTAGACATGGCCTTAATAGTTGACAAACCTGATGAAGTAACTGCTGAGAGTACAGCAGAACAGGTCAGCCATGCCAAAGCTTGGGAAAGGTCTAATAGGCTCAGTCTTATGTTCATAAAGATGACCATAGCTAATAACATCAAGACTTCACTCCCTCCTACAACTATTGCATCTGAACTATTAAGTGCGGTTAAAGACCGTTTTAAGTCTGCAGATAAGTCATTAGCTGGCACCCTCATGGCTGAACTTACCACCATGAAATATGATGGTAATAGAGGAGTTCAGCAACACATTCTAAATATATCTGATAAGGCTGCTAAGCTAGGATCACTGGGAATGAAAGTGGATGAGTCCTTCTTGGTACAGTTCATCCTCAACTCGCTTCCTTCTCAGTTTGGGCCATTCAAGATCCACTACAATACTCATAAGGATAAGTGGAACTTGAATGAGCTAACTGGTATGTGTGTTCAAGAGGAAGTGAGACTGAGGCAAGAAGGACAGCACTCAGTGTTGGCAGTAACTTCAGGAGGTATCCATAAGAAAAGTAAATATGGAAGAGGTAAGAGATTTCCATCAAAGAAAGGAAATGACCATGGGAAAAGTAGCCAAGGTCATAGAAAAGCTTTCACTGTCAAATGCTACTTCTGTGACAGAAAAGGACATGTGAAGAAGGACTGCAACAAGAGGAAAGCTTGGTTCGAAAAGAAAGGTACAAATCTTTCTTTTGTATGTTATGAATCAAATCTTGCTGAAGTTCCTTCTAATACTTGGTGGATAGACTCTGGAGCCACAACTCATATAACTAATTCAATGCAGGGATTCCTTACAACCAGGAAACCGAAGGAAAGTGAGAGATTCGTCTTTATGGGGAACCGTCTCAAAGTGGAGGTCGAATATGTTGGTGTTTATCGACTACTCTTGGAGACGGGTCATCAGATGGATCTTGAGGATACTTTTTATGTACCTTCGATTTCAAGAAACTTGATGTCATTATCCAAATTAGATGTTTTTGGATATTCTGTTTTGTTTAGTTGTGGAAAACTCTCTTTAATGTATAATTCAATTCCGGTTGGACATGAAATTTTATGTGATGGTTTATATAAAATTTCATTGAATGATGAGTTTGCACAATCTTTATTATCTCTTCATTCGAATGTTGGTATAAAACGTGGCTTAATAAATGAAAAATCCTCAATCTTGTGGCATAGACGACTGGGGCATATCTCCAGGGATAGAATTAAAAGATTAGTGAAGACTGGGATTTTGGATAGCCTAGACTTCACTGATTTTGATGTGTGTGTGGAATGCATAAAAGGAAAGCAAACCAAACACACTAAGAAATGTGCCACAAGAAGTAAAGAACTCCTGGAAATAATTCATACAGATATTTGCGGACCACTCCCCATTCCATGTTTTACTGGAGAGAGATATTTCATTACCTTTATAGATGATCTGTCACGTTATGGTTATGTGTATCTAATTAATGAAAAGTCTCAGGCTGTTGACATCCTAGAGGTGTTCATTACAGAAGTCGAGAGACAATTAGATAGAAAGGTTAAAATCATAAGATCAGATCGAGGTGGTGAATTTTATGGTAGATATGACGAATCAGGACAACATCCTGGTCCATTTGCCAAATTTCTAGAAAAGCATGGCATTTGTGCTCAATACACAATGCCAGGTACGCCTCAGCAGAACGGTGTTGCTGAAAGGCAGAACCGAACACTTATGGATATGGTTAGGAGCATGATGAGCTTCTCTAATGTACCCAATTCATTGTGGAATGAAGCCTTAAAGACTGCTATGTATATCTTAAACAGGGTTCCTAGTAAGGCTGTCCCAACAACTCCTTTTGAGTTGTGGACTGGTAGGAAACCTAGTTTAAGACATTTACATGTTTGGGGTTGTCCAGCAGAGGCTAGAATATATAATCCACAAGAAAAGAAATTAGACTTAAAAATAATATCTGGGTATTTCATTGGTTATCCAGATAAGTCTAAGGGATATAAATTTTATTGTCCTAACCATAGTACAAGAATAGTTGAAACTGGTAATGCCAGATTCTTGAAAAATGGTGAAATTAGTGGGAGTGCTGAACCAAGAAAGGTAGATCTTGAAGTGGTAAGGGTAAATATCCCAATACCCTTTCTTTCAAGAGAAATTGTTGTCCCTCAGCTTGATCATCAAGTTGAGTCACCAGAACAACAAGTTAATGTTGGTTCACCACTCCATGAGGATATTCCCATTGAAAATATTGTAGAACCACCACAACTGGCAGCTTTGAGAAGATCTCAAAGGGAAAGAAGATCTGCCATTTCAGATGATTATGTGGTATATCTACAGGAATCTGACTATGATATTGGGATTAATAAAGATCCAGTTTCATTTTCACAAGCCATAGAATGCAATGATTCTAGTAAATGGGTTGATGCTATGAAAGATGAGTTGAAATCTATGGACCAAAACCAAGTCTGGGATCTCGTTGAATTGCCTTATAACTGTAAGAAAGTCGGGTGTAAATGGGTCTTTAAGACCAAGCGCGACTCTAAAGGCAATATCGAACGATATAAGGCTAGACTTGTGGCCAAAGGTTTCACTCAGAAAGAAGGCATTGACTATACAGAGACCTTCTCTCCAGTATCAAAGAAGGATTCTCTTAGAATCATTATGGCACTTGTAGCTCATTATGATTTGGAGTTACATCAAATGGATGTGAAAACTGCTTTTCTAAATGGAAATTTGGATGAGGATATCTACATGGAGCAACCTGAAGGGTTCGCAATTAAAGAACAAGAACACTTGGCTTGCAAATTAAAGAAATCTATATATGGACTTAAACAAGCTTCCAGGCAATGGTATATAAAGTTTAACGATACCATTACCTCTTTTGGATTTACAGAAAACACTGTTGATCAGTGTATATATCTAAAGATCAATGGGAGCAAGTTTATTTTTCTGATTCTGTATGTAGATGACATCTTGTTAGCCAGTAGTGATCTTGGTTTGCTGTATGAAACTAAAAGCTATCTTACCAAGAATTTTCAGATGGTTGATATGGGTGAGGCAAATTATGTTATTGGCATAGAGATCTTCAGGGATAGATCTCAAGGATTGCTAGGATTGTCTCAGAAAGGGTATATCAATCGAGTCTTGGAAAGATTTCATATGAAAATGTGTTCAGTCAGTCCTGCACCCATTCAGAAGGGTGACATATTAAGTGGGAGCCAGTGTCCTAGAAATGACTTAGAAAAGGGTCAAATGCAGAAAGTTCCGTATGCATCAGCTGTTGGGAGCTTGATGTATGCAAGCACTTGTACCAGGCCAGATATCAGCTTTGCTGTTGGGATGTTGGGAAGATACCAAAGCAATCCAGGAATGGAGCACTGGAAGTTGGCTAAGAAGGTTATGTGGTATCTTTAAGGGACAAAGGACTATATGCTCACATACAGGAGATCAGATCAGTTGGAGGTGATCGGCTATTCAGACTCAGATTTTGGTGGTTGCCCAGATAGCAGGAAGTCTACCTCAGAATTTATTTTCTTGCTAGCAGGTGGGGCAATCTCGTGGAAGAGTGTGAAGCAGTCCATTATTGCTTCATCCACGATGGAGGCTGAGTTCATAGCTTGTTTTGAGGCCACAAATCATGCATTATGGCTAAGGAATTTTATCTCAGCACTTGGTGTAGTTGACTCTATTGCCAGGCCGCTGACGATATATTGTGACAATACAGCAGCCGTATTCTTCTCTAAGAATGGTAAGTACTCTAATGGTTCTAGACATATAAAACTTAAGTACTTGGTGGTTAGAGAAAGAGTTGAGAAACAGAAAGTGTCAATTGTAAGTTTAAGTACCACTTTAATGGTTGCTGATCCAATGACAAAGGGATTGCCTCCAAAGACATTCAAGGAACATGTTGTAAGAATGGGTCTTTTGGGCAATCTGTAAATGTGTATTTTGGTACTTATGTAATTGACATTATTGTACAAATAAAAGTTCTGTTTCTGTGTTTCCTGTTATCCAATTATGTGTGCACATATTATGTATGGATGTTTGTTAAACAGGAAATGTCTTTACAAGACAATTACAGGGGTCATTTTGGTTATGGACTCAATTAGTAAGGGTTATCAATGTTGTGGTACATAGAAGGGAGTATGACGTGGATGTTGTATAACCGCTATGACTCGCATTGGTAGTCCAAACTAATTGCAGTATTACGGTATTTCATATTTGGGCTTATCAGTTGTTGTTTTTTAAATTCGTGATCACGTGTCAAGTTTTTTCAGTATGGAATCCAATGGAGTCAAAATGATTTTCAAATGAGTCTTTTCTTTTATTTGTTTTCTAAAGTTTTAACCTAATCGGTTAGTGGTCCAAGTGGGAGAATGTTAATCTCATATAAAGGTGGCCCACTTAACCTTGATTATTTGCATTGGATTCCTATTAAAGTTGACTGATATTAAGGATGCCCATATTATAGTCACATTTATATAGTTATATGGTCTCTTGAAATATAAAGGGTACCATGATGGAAAGGTTTATTTCAAGGGACTTATGTGCAAATGTGCGACCCACTTTTCTCCTCCTGTAAAGAAAACAAAACTCACGCTCATTTTTTTTGAGACTCTCTCCATCAGAAAAGAAAAGTAAGGGTTTTGTGAAAGGACAAGGAGACAGAGAAAAGCGGTCTATTTGCCTTAGGGTTTGCAGGATCAAATCAGGGTCTACTTCTTCCATACATCACAAGGATCTTCAACCTTCATCTCAATCAATGGCTTCAGGTATGTATCATGTATTAAGTTATTTACATGAATTTAATTCCCTTGAGATGTATATGATTCTTGATCCATGGCTATTATTCCGCATTAAATCTCTTTTATTTCCTACACTTGAATCACCATGGTAATGCCATTGTACTCTAAATGGCTGCCTGCCTGTCGGTGGCTGTGATCTGTGAATTTGAATACTTGGCACTCCTATTGTGTACCAAATCAGTGCCTCTTTCTTTGTGTTTTGCTTCCAACAAACCAAATAACCACCTGCTACTCTGAGTCCACATTTCAATTTAACTGTTGGTGAAAAGAAGCTAGTCATTTTAAGCTTGCGATTTAGGTTGTCTCACTTTTGTCTTCAACTCATTCTTCTGCTGCCATTGCTTGATTTGCTCAAGGCCACCACTCTCCAGTCTCAAGTTACACAGTTCAAATGTTCTGTTGGATGAAATTCTTGCACATAGATGATCCACTTTTGCATCTCCCCAATTTTTTTAGTTCTCCACCATTCGAAGAACATGCGCAGAGATTTATTTTCTATAAAAACTTTCTGTGCTTGGATAGTTTCTCTGTTATGAGCTACTTGTTTCCCAGAAACTACATATATTCATATTTTAGCCTTTCTGATGTGAAACGATGACGTGTGTGAATTTAGAAACAGTGATAGAATAAAACTTCGCTACGTTTCATTAATTATATGATCTGGGGTAGAAAAAACAGTTAAAACTAATACGCAAATAGATGAATTTTAATTAAATGTGCAGTTACAGTCGTACAATTTTAAATCTAAAATAAAATAATGCAACTACTCAACTATAATGATAAAAACTTATACAATCAATATATATGAACAATAAACACAAGATAACAAAATCTCACGATCTCACTATTTCTGACAGCAGATTAAATCTATAAAATAATAGAGACAAATATCAACTCACAAATAAAAGATTGGGTTAAAAAAAGTTACCTACTTAGGATCACAGAGAGCTCAGCGACCTGTAGAGAATGTCGGTGCGTAGTTCTCGTCGTCACGAACTCAATGACTTGAAAATCAACTAAGACGGACGCCAGATGTGGAAGTTATGAACTGAAAATTAAGGTGATAATCTTAACGGGTCTATTTCTTGTTCTGTACCCGTTCTGATACTATAGCAGCAGGTACGGGTCTGTTGTAGCAAATGGGCAAGTAACTTAAACCCACTCTTAAACAAATTGGATTGGTCTTGCAAACTGGATCGGGTTTGGGTGTATTGGATCGGACCCGAACAAAACCTAAACTTGTTAGCGATCTTAGATCTTTTGGGTGCTGACGTTGGCGGTTCACAGGAAGTCCTCGCCCATGGACAGAGACGACGGAGGTCCCCACACACGGAGGTCTGTTGGCTATGGCTTCGGGAAGGAAGAAGAGGGAAGACCGAGAGGGGAGGTGGTTGCAGGGGCACGCGACGCTACAGGAGGAAGGTAGAGGGGTGCTTGGTGGATGGTTGACGAGGTTAGTGATGAAGTTGATGACGACGATGGAGGAAAGGAGAGGACGGCGATGACTAGTTTGTAGGCTCTTTGGGCGTGAGTTATCGGCGGCGAATGGGTGGTGGGGTTGGGATCTCGACGAGGGAGATGGTGAGGGTGGTGGTACAGGTTGGTAGAAGCTTGTTGATGGGTTCACGGGAGTAAGGAGATGGGGTTGACAGGTTTGTGGGCTTTGATGAGGAGAGAGAGACATGGGAGAGAGACAGAGAAATAGAGGGAGATTGAGAGAGAGAGAGAGAGAGAGAGAGATCATTGAGAGCTTTGGAGCTACTGAGAGAAGAAGAGGGGATTAGGGTTTAATTAGAGGAAAAATTAGGAAAATTCCTAAACGAGTTTGAGATAACAAAATCTCACAAAACATAATTTTCTCCAAAAATTTTCATCATCAAAATAACTAGTGCATGGGTCTATTTATAGACCTTACAAAACTCCAAGATCCGGTAAAAACCGACGTGGTACTAAACAACTAAAATAAAACCAAAAATAAAGAAAGGAAAAATACATAAATTATCCTGTAATTCTTCTCAAAGTAGACTGGCGCGCTTTTGTTCTTTGGGTCTTATATCTTAGCTGGATGTCCGCATCATTCTCTCCTGGTGGGAGAAGGCTCGACTTTGTCAAGTTAAATAAAGTAGGGCTCTACTGCTGCACTGGATCAAACAGCTGCAAATCACCTCGATCTAACTGTGAGTCAATAGTTGGTGTTTTTTTTCTAACAGATCAAATACATGTGAGTTCCACCAGATTTGGTGGAGATAATTTCATCCTCTAAAATTTTATCAACTCTTTCTACTGCAATGGGATAGGTATTTGAGAGTGGACAATGTAAGGAGTTCTCAGAAAATAGCTTAGGGCAAGGCTCATCAATCAATGGGTTAAAATCAAAATTTTTGTAATCACTAGATCATTAATAATGAAAGTACAACTAATATCATAATCTCTAAGAAAATCTATAACATAAGTATTGCAATTCAGCTTATTTAAGATCTTGAAAGGTCCAACACTACAGACATGCAATATCTCAATAGTTCTCGAAGGAAGATGTTTCGGATAAATTCGAACCATCACATAATCACTGACATTAAAAGTTTTAAATATTTTTCTACTTTCAGTTTATAAAGTAGGCTTCACATTGCTCTATTTATTTTCATCATTGAATCTTTGTGTAATTTGTGCACGTGTTTATGTGATGTAAATACAGATGCAGACTCGAATGCTTTATAATGGGATGGTAACGCAATAACTCGGGGCTCTTGTTTTTGTTGTCCCGTTTAAGACTCTTACCCTTGATGTCATTCTTATGTGAAGGGGTTTGAGTATTAGACCCATTAGGTTGGGGGATGGGAAAGGTGTAGACACTGAGGCTTTATAATCGTGACTCTTGAAAGTGTGGTTGGACCTAACAAAATCTAAATCTTGAACTCATGCATACGTTGCCTCTACCTCGTTGACTCCTCTAACTAACAGGTCAGTTCGTAAGTCATCTCTAAGGTCGGCTCTGAATCTAGAAAGAATTTGAACTTTTCCTTCCTTATAGAGGGTACTGCATTTAATGAGAAATTCATCGAATTTCTTAATATACTCCTTGGTAGATTTGTTGCCTTGAGTGTATTAGTACCAATTGTTCATAAAACAAGTACTAAACGATGGTGTCACATACTTTATTTCTAACTCTTCTTTCATCTTATCTCATGTGTCAATCGGTGGTTGACCTCGGGCTGCACATCTTTTTTTACGTTGGTCCAATGCTGACTAGCTTGGCCAGACAGTTTCATTGTAGTATACTTAACTTTTCTAGGTTCAGTGATTTACCATTTGAAATACCTATCTAGTTGAAGTGTCCAATTTATCAAAAATTGTGGGTCGTGACTTTCATCAAAGTTGGGACATCGATCTTGATGCTTTTCAGATATTGAGCATCAGGATTGGGTAGGTTATCAATGTTGTTATGTCAGTTATTTCTCGGTGGGGTTTGATCACCTGTGGATAACTCGTGGTTCACGTGTGGCTTCTACTTTGGCCACTCTCTCTTCGAATGTCTTAAGGGTGTCTAACTTGGCATTTATCTCGGCGAACATTGGGGATCCGTTGGGGCTGTGTAAGATTTGCCAGACTCTCCTAACAAACGTAGGTGACCACTACGGGTGGACATGCATTACACGAAATGTAAATGAAGATACGGAGATACAAATCTAAATTAGATGATTTTTTTAATTATAATCTAAAGACAAATTTTTTTAAATATAAGAAAATAATTTATTAACAGGTGTTTAGATGATCTAAATCCTACCCTAACTGTGCTCTGATACTAAAATGATGTGAAGCATTGATGTGTGTATGAATTAAAAATTAGTAATAGAATAAAACTTCACTGCTTTTACCAACTATACGATCTTGGGTAGGAAAAATAGTTAAAACTAATATGCAAGCAGATGGATTTTAACAAAATGTGCAGTTTTAGTTGTACCGTTCTATATCTAAAATAAAATGATGCATCTACTTAGTTATAATGATAAAAGATTGTACAATCAATATAGATGAATAATAAACATAGGATGATAGAATCTCACGATCTCATTATTTGTAGCAGCATATTAAATCAATAAAATAATAGAGAAAAATATCAACTCACAAATAAAAGACAGGGTTAAAGAAAAGTTACCCATTGAGGATCACAGAGACCTAGCAAACTATAAAAGATGTCGGTGTGTAAAGCTCGCCATCAAAAACTTAACGACTTGAAAATCAACTGAAACAGACACCGAATGTGAAAATTACAGACTGAAAACTAAGGTGATGCTCTTAACATGTCTATTTCT
This sequence comes from Agave tequilana, assembly GCA_038442645.1. Classification (NCBI taxonomy): domain Eukaryota; kingdom Viridiplantae; phylum Streptophyta; class Magnoliopsida; order Asparagales; family Asparagaceae; genus Agave; species Agave tequilana. The sequence goes on from JAVJIF010014201.1 coordinate 92,274, forward strand.
TGTTCTGAACATGTTCTAGTACTGTGGCAGTGAGTACGGGTCTGCTGTAGCAAATGGGTAACTTAAAGCGAATCTTAAACCAATTGGACCAAGCTTGTAAATTGGATCGGGTTCGGGTTTATTGGATCGGACCCGAACAGAACCTAAACTTGTTGGCAATCTCAGATCTGTTGGACAGCGTGCTGACTTTGGTTCATCGGAGGTCCTCGCACACGGGTAGAGGTAGCGGAAGTCCTCACACACCGGAGATATGCTAGTGACAGCTTCGAGAAAGAAGAAGAAAGAAGGCCGAGAGGGGAGGTGGTTGCAGAGGCGACAGACTATGAGGAAGGTAGATGGATGCTTGGTGGATGGTTTACGATGTTAGTGATGAAGTCGACATCGACGATGAAGGAGGAAAGAAGAGACGGTGGCGCTGGGTTGCAGACGTTTCGGGTGTGAGTTTTCGACGGCGAAGGGGATGGTGGGTTGGGATCTAGACGAGAGAGATGGTGAGGGTGGTGTTACGGGTTGGCGGAAGCTTGTCGATGCTTGGCGGAAGCTTGTCAATGGGTTCACGGGAGGAAGGAGATGGGGTTGACAGGTTTGTTGGCTTTGATGAGGAGAGAGGCAGGGAAGAGAGAGAAATATAGAGATATTGAGAGAGAGAGAGAGAGAGAAGAACAGAGAGAGTTTTGCGGCGACTAAGGGATAAAAGAGGGATTAGGGTTTAATTAGAAGGAAAATTTGGAAAAACTCCTAAACGAGTTTGAGATAACAAAATCTCACACAACATAATTTTCTCCAAAATTCTTCATAATCAAAATAACTAGTGCATGGGTCTATTTATAGATCTTACAAAACTCCAACATCCGTGTATAACAGATGTGGTACTAAACAACTAAAATAAAAAAAAAATAAAGAAAGAGGAAAAATACGGAAAATTATCTTGCAATTCTTCTCAAAGTGGACTGGCATGCTTTTGTCTTCTTTGGCTTTCGCATCATGGTTGGATGTTCGCATCACTTTCTCTTTTCTGTTTTGTTTCAGAGGAAGATCTGACAACACATAATACAAGCTTTCTTAGAAGAAAGAGGTGATTATGACTGCTGAGATACATGAATATAGAAGATTTTCACTTTTCTTTTTACCTATGATTACTTCAGATCCATGGCGAGTATCCCTCGTAGAATGCCAATTGGGTTAATTTTAATTTTAAAGGTCCCTATCTGAATTATAACAGGAGATAGCGATGAAAGATTATTTTTGTTCTCTAGAGTGCACTGTGCTCAATGTAAAACTTTGTTTTTCTTTTTTCTTTTTTGTATTTTGCTTGTAATTTTACTCTCAACTGGTAGAGTTGATGATTTTATTTCAGTGGATATATTCAACCTTATTTCAATAACCTTGTACAGTTATTAATTGTGTGACCTCTAACTTATCTTCTATACTGCTAAACTAATGCAGAGGGACTAAGCAAGGTTATCATATGTTATTCTGATAATATATTAGAATGATTCTTTCTGTATTTTGTGTTAAGTAAATTGGTGAAAATAATTTGCCTATGGAAGAAAAATGCCATCATTTGCACAACATCAGGCAATTTGCACTCCTAAGGGAATGCAGTAAGTGATGAGAACGGGGTCCATCCCCATGATGAATTGTCATGGTTATGATCCATAATTTTGGTACCTGGTTGGGTTCAGCCAGTGACTTAGTCAATTTTCAGGATGTAATTTTCTGTGACAAGATGCAATTTTGGAGGACAATTTTGAATATAGTGCAGTCATTATTTGGCTCGATCATCAATACAGAAGTTGTAGAGGAACATTCTAAGATTATCTCAGGCTTTGAATCAAAGCATTTGATGAGTATCAATGAAGTTATTCTCGTTTGAAGTTGCATGTCTAGTCATATTCTGTATGCACGAATCTGGACAGATTTGTGGGTTTTCTTCTATGCCTTAGAAGATGGAAGGGTTTGCTCTTTGAGCTTCTCTAGATATAAGAAAGAGTGTTCTCATTATAGTGTGGGAAATATAAAGAGTCTATCCTTCTCTATATAAAGAGGGAAGATGAGAGTTATATATACAACAACAAAAATTCACTACACAAGAAAGTTGTGAGTAGGTGTTCATTCTCTCAAGATCATTGTGAGAGAAGTTGAAAATCCTAAAGCTACGCTATACCGGCTTGAGAAACACACATTTATATTTTATATTTCTTATATGAAATTGGCAGAGGAAGGTATGGGGAGGATGTACGTACCACATTGGAGCCGAATCTCGGTAAATCATTGGTGTACTCTATTTGTGTGATTTTCTCTCTTACTCTATTTTCCTTTTTATTATCACAACACAAAGAACGAGGAAGTCTTTGCTTCCAACAAGTGGTATCAGAGCGAGGGTTTTCTAAGCTCCTGTGTAAAGCTATGGAGGCGACTTCCAATCACATTCATATGGTCAACCTCAACAGAAGCAACTGGATGATCTGAAAGTTAAAGATGGAAGATCTCCTCTACTACAAGGATCTCTTCGCACCGATAGAGGGAGATTCAGCCAAGCCGGAGACTACATCCGAAGACGATTGGAAGAAGCTCAATCGGAAGGCAGTAGGATACATTCGACAGTGGCTCGACCATAGCGTCTTCCACCATGTTGTTGGCCCAAAGGCCCATCACTCTAGTTTTGATGATGATCAACTCATGTAGTTATGTTTACTAATGATCTTGTGTTTAATTAGTGACAGATTTATGATCAAGATCTTAGTAGGTGCATAGCTTCAATAAAGGATTTAAAGTCAAGTTTTGGAGCTTGCACTGTATTTGGACCAAGTCAAGAAGGCTTCAAGTGAAGCCTTCAAGAAGATGAAGACTTGTGTCTAGGTTTGTTTTTAGAAGATTTTGTTTTTAGTTAAAATGTAAAGGATAGAGTAGTTGGTGGATTGCTCAAGTACATATACACACACACTCTTGATAGTTTTGTTTTTACAAAAGATTTTCTAGTTTAGAAAATACATGTTTGATTTTTGGTTTTCAAGTTTACATATCTTTTATCCAAAACCTTATTTAGTGCTTAATGTCAAAAACATAGATATTTCACCATGTTTGTGTAGTGGATTATATCCATGCACACTATGCTTTCAAAGTTGTTTAAATATCTTGTTTTTGTATTTGGTGAAGTTTTGAAAAAATCAAGTTTTGAAAAATACAGTTTTCATTTGAGCCAATACTTTCAACTTACAAAAATAGTCCAAATTATTTGTAACATGCCTTGATTTTGTGCAAGCATGTTTGTTTATCAAAGCATATTGTAAAACTATTTTTGTAGATTTTTCAGTATTTTATGGGATTTTATGTGAACCAAAAAGACCAAGTTTTAAATCCCTTTACAGTTCTGTACTGGCTTCATCCGGTCGACCGGGACGGTCGACCGCAGCTTGAAGTCGGCCGACATTCAGGGTTGACTGACGTGCACAGACATGCACGCCAGTTCTGGCAGGAGGGCTGGCCGACCGACCCGGTCGACCGTCAAGAGAGCTCTGCTCTCTGGAAAGGCCCCAGCCGACCGAGCGGTCGACCGTACAGAGAGACTTGCTCTCTGTATCCTAGCTCAGCCGACCGACCGGTCGACCGATGGCACAACGGTCTGAAATATGACCGTTGGCTGGACGACCGGGCGGTCGTCCGACAGGCCTGACAGACCCCAACGGCTAGTTTTCCAGACTCTATAAAATGGGGCATTTGGGGGCTGTTTTGATTAAGATTTTCAAGTGGATTTTTCACCAGTTTTCCTAACTCTTTTAAGAGGTTTTCTCCACTTGTTTTAGAGCAAATATTTCCAATCAAAAGGAGAGTTTTATCAAGAGTGTTTTTAAAAGAGATTTTCTTGAGTTTTCCTCCACCATTCTCATCCTTGTTTTCTCACACAACACTTGAGCTATCCATTGATCTATTCATTCTATAGGAGTTTGTTGTGAGAGGATTTTAGATGATCAAGAGTTGTGATCACCAAAGTTCTACTTTGTACTTTGAGGAGGCGGACGTGTGTGTTCGCATTGTTTCGGGTCCTAGTGGGGACTCGGTGTTTCGGGTTCGGGTGCGAGCTCTTTGTTTGAGGTGCGACCTCGGCGAGCCGGTGGGCTTGCGGTGTGTACGGGCTAGAGAGTCCGAGAGTTTGTAGGTGTTGCGACACCGAGTGATCCGATGGGATCGATTATAGTGGAAATCCTTCGTGTGTCGAAGGCGGGGATGTAGAGCAAGTGTGCTCGAACCTCGAAACAAATCCCTTGTGTTTGCGATTGCTTGCTCTCTCTCTCTCTCTCTCTATCTCATTGTTTATATCTTGCAAGCTATTATTGTCATTACACTTATATGCTTGATATACTTGTGTGCTTCATTGTTATACTTACTTGGGTTTGTTTGCTAACACTTGTATTCAACCAAGAGAGCCAATGCGGCACCTCAACCCTTATCTAGGGGAATCTAGAGGAGTTAGTCCAGAGCCCTTCACCGGGAATTCGGCTACACTCTTGTGTTATACGTGGTGTTTAGTTTAAATAATTTGTTTAGGTCATAATAGTTTGTACTTCCGCATTATTTGGCATTAAGTGACCATTAGATTAGCCATCACCTATTCATCCCCCTCTAGGTGATCCTACAATTGGTATCAGAGCATTCTACAATTGGTATCAGAGCTAAGTGCTCTGATTTTAGGTCTTACAACCTAGAGTTAAAGATCCTTATTTTTAGGCTAATCACTATTTTTGTACACACACCATGGATTTCATGTCACCTCCCACTTTTGATATTCTTAACATCCATATATGGAAGGTGAAGATGTCTTTGTACGTCAAGGCCCTAGGCATTCATGTTTACCTTGCCATCACTAATGATTATTGTTTAAATGGCAAGAATCTTGAGGCTAATGCAAAAGCCCTTTATGCTTTGAAGAGTACCCTAGATGATGTTTATTTATCTAGGATTGCTAACATTGATTCGGCTTTTGTAGCATGGAACACCCTCCTCTCCCTTGGCGAAAAAGATCAAAACTATGCGGGGAGCGATTCGGATGTTGGAAGTGACGTCTCCAACAAGTGCTATATGGTCCAAGGGGATAACCCCCTGGAGGTAACTACCGAATCCGAGGTAGATGAAAATGACATGTCATATGATGAGCTTGCTTGTTTTTGTCAACAATTACTTGAAAAATATGACATGCTAAGAAAAGAAAATAAAAATTTGAAAAAGAATTTTGATTGCATGCATAAGGAAAATGATTCATTTAGAAATAAGGTTGCATGCATTGAAAAAGAAAATGAATTTTTGAAAAATGAGAATGTTTCCCTTATGTCTAAATTAAATGATCTTTGTGAAGGAAACACTATTTTGAAAAATGAAATTACTTTGGTGGAAAAACAAAGGAAGTCGTTTTTCAAGAAAACACGTCTTTGAAAAAGAAATTTTTTGAAAAGGAACAAGAAAAAGTTTCTAAAAAGAAAAGACTTTTGATCATGCTTTACATGCCACCACTTCTATTGATCAAAATAAAGTTAAATTTTTGAAAAAGAAATTGATTGTTTGAGCTCTACTTTGAGCACATGTGCATTTAACCATTCTAGATTGGAGTCCTTATTTTCAAAGAAACAAACTCCACACATTCATGCACATCATCATCATGCATATGCTTATGTTGCACGCCACGATCATACACATACACATAAGCATCCTAAGGTGTACAAATGCACACATTGTGGCCGCAAAGGCCATTTAGCAAAATTTTATTATGATAAGATTAATTATTTAAATTTTGCTAATAAAAATGTTTGGGTGCCTTACAAAGCTAACCCCCGAGGACCCAAGAAAAAATGGGTACCAAAACCCTCACCATTTTTTTTTGATGTAGGTGAGGGCTCTCACACGACGTGAGAGGGATGGTGCCTTGGTGGTGGATGCATGGACTAGAAGGACATACATTTGATGCACCGCTATCAAGGAGTTTTGGTGGAAAGGCCACCATGTTTGGAGATTTGGAGTATAGTTCTTATGGTTTGGTAACTATCTCTAAACTCCTAGTTTAATTTATTTACATGCTTGTTCATATATCATACTTTTAGCATGTTCATGTTTTATTTGTTTTGTGCTTCATGTGGTAAATACTAGTTTAAATGTAGTTTTTATCAAAACTTGTATTTATACATGTACAAATAGTGAGAACAAATTGATTTATATATGTTTGCACTTCATGATCATTTGTGCTCCCTTTATGCACATGTATAGCCTAGTTTTGATGATTCTCTCATTTATACTTGTTTTGCCTATTTTCATGGTTTACTTCATGTATATGTAATTTTTATTCAAATCTAATAAATATACATGTATATCCTTTTTGAGTCTCTTGCCTTCATGCAAATACGATTAATAGACTCATTTTATGTTTGGGATATGTATGCATATTGTTAAATTTAGATAAATCATACATATACCTAGAAGTTTATTATTTTTAATGAAAAATAAATTTTCATGTTTTGTTTGATAAAATAAAATGAATAATTTGTTTTGATCATTTTGAGCCTCAATGACTATTTTCATGAAAATGCTATATACATGATTCTTGTACACTCATACTTCATTTGTTTTGTCATGACTTTGATTCATGAACACTTTTATGAGCTTAATCGATTTTGAGTGTCATCTCTTGTGTATTTGGTATGATTCATGAAATACATATGATTTGGTTTCATGTTTTTGAAGGATCTTTAACTAGTTTTTTAAAAATTAATTTACTAGTTATTTATTCTTCAATGTTTATGAGTTATACACATGATCCTATTATTGTTTCAATTGATATCAATTTGACTCTATTTTTGTATATACTCATATTTTGTTTTCTATATATGTATGTATCATTTTCATTTGGTATACTCATTTTTCATACATATATATATGAGTGATTTGTGCTTGAGTTAAAATTGTTTTACATGTTTAAAGTACAAAGTTGTTTATGATAAGAAAATAAAATTTTAAGAAAAAAATTTTCAAGATTTGTTTTATTGAGAAAATTCAAAATTTTGTTTTATAATAAAAAGTCAAAATTTTTGATTTGTATTGCCTATATGCAAGGGGAGCTTAACATCTCTTTTACATATAGATTCATGTTGAGTGTATTGTATATAGAGGAGCTTGACAATTCTTCTGTATGTGGTACACGTGTGCAGGGGGAGCTTCACATCTCCTCTTATGCATTACATAATATGTGTTATGTGAATTGGGGCTTGTCATCTCTTCTTCATTTAATGCATATGTGTAGGGAAGCTAACTTAGTGTCTTCCTCTTCATGAATGTATATCGCTATAACCTTTTATTGACTTATTGGTTTTACCCTTTATAGGTCTCTTTGTTTATGACAAAAAGGGGGAGAAAAATTTGATGATTTTGTTTTTACTTTAACTCCTTTGTTGATGATTGACAAAAAGGGGGAGAAGTATTTGAGATATATGCATGTTTTCCTTGCTTAAGAGGGAGAAGTATTTGTTTAGTATTTGTTTTCCTTGCTTATGCATATATGTTTTTGTTTTGCAAATAGGAGAAAAAGATTTTGTGATTTTGTTTTATGCTTGATTAGCATGTTTCTCCTACATTTGCATACATGTTTATGTGCCTTATTGCATATTTATTTTGTTTATTTGGTATGCATGAGTTAAGGGGGAGCTTCTTTGGAGCTTTACTTTAATCCATGCATAAGTATTTGAGATATATGCATGTTTTCCTTACTTAAGAGGGAGAAGTATTTGTTTAGTATTTATTTTCCTTGCTTATCCATATATGTTTTTGTTTTGCAAATAGGAGAAAAAGATTTTGTGATTTTGTTTTATGCTTAGTTAGCATGTTTACTCCTACATTTGCATACATGTTTATGTGCCTTATTGCATATTTATTTTGTTTATTTGGTATGCATGAGTTAAGGGGAGCTTCTTTGGAGCTTTACTTTAATCCATGCATATATAACTTCATGAGTTTTGTCATCATCAAAAAGGGGGAGATTGTTGGCCTAAAGGCCCATCACTCTAGTTTTGATGATGATCAACTCATGTAGTTATGTTTACTAATGATCTTGTGTTTAATTAGTGACAGATTTATGATCAAGATCTTAGTAGGTGCATAGCTTCAACAAAGGATTTAAAGTCAAGTTTTGGAGCTTGTACGGCGTTTGGACCAAGTCAAGAAAGCTTCAAGTGAAGACTTCAAGAAGATGAAGACTTGTGTCTAGGTTTGTTTTTAGTGTAAATCACCTAGAGGGGGGTGAATAGGTGATGGCTAATCTAATGGTCACTTAATGGAAAATTATACAAATAATGCGGAAGCTATAACAAATATGACCAAATTAAATCTTCTTTTAATTAAACACTTATGTATAACTCAAGAGTGTTGCCGAATTCCCTTTGCAGGGCTCTGGACAAGCTCCTCTAGATTCCCCTTGAATGGGTTGAGGTGCCGCGTTGGCTCTCTTGGTTGAATACTAGTGTTACAACAATCCCAAGTAAGTATAGCAATTATGAGCACAAGGGAATATATCAAGCATGTAAATGATAAAGACAATTATTGAATGCAAGATATAAAAGAGACAAAGAGAGAGAGAGAGATAGAGTAAGCAATCGCAAAACAAAGGTATGTTTCGAGGTTCGAGCACACTTGCTCTACATCCCCGCCTTCGACACACGAAGGATTTCCACTATGCAAGATCCCAATGGATCTCTCCTCGGTGCCGCAACACCTACAAGCCCTTGGACTCTCTAGTCCCTTACACACCGCAAGCCCCACAAGCTTGCCGAGGCCGCACCTCGAACCAAAGAGTTCACAACCGAACTCCAAACCACCACGAGCACACTTGCCCGTCTCCTCAAAGTACAAGATTGAATTCTTGGTGATCCAACACTTTGATCACCAATAAAAGCTCTCACTACAACACTCCTATAAGATGAATAGCAATGGATAGCTCAAGTGTGGTGTGAGAAAAGCAAGGAAAGAACTATGGTGAAAAACTCAAGAAATCACTTTAAACACTCTTTATAAAATCTTCCCTTTAGATAGGAAATATTTGCTCACTATTTTGTGGAGAAAACTCTTCTGAAAGTATGGGAAAAACTGGCTCTAAAGGTCTCCAAAATCTTGGCTTCAAACAATGACAAAAAACCCCAATTTATAGGCTGCCAGAAAACTAGCCATTGGAGTCTGTCAGAGCTGCCGGTCGACCGGCCGGTCGACCGCCAACGGCCAAAAATCCGACCGTTGGAGCCTCCGGTCGACCGCCCGGTCGACCCAGAAATCCCGAGAGCAGAACTCTCTGCAGCGGTCGACCGTCCGGTCGACCGGACCACTGTGCTGTCAGACATGCACAAGTCTGTGCACGTCGGTCGACTGGACGGTCGACCCGACCTTGCTGCGGTCGACCGTCCGGTCGACCGACTTGGCCTGTCAGTCAGTCCTCAGACTGCACAGTTAAGGGATTTGGAAATAGGTCTTTTAACTTAATAAAAATCCCATAAATTCTCAGTAAATCTAAAAATAGTTTCAATCAAAATAAAAACTGTTTTTCTAAAAACATGTTTTTCTAAAACTTATTTTTCCATAACTTCACAAAATACAAAAACAAGATATTTTGAACTTATTAAAGCATAGTGTGTATGGATATGATCCACTACACAATCATAATGAAATATCTATGTTTTTGATCATAAAGCTCTGAACTTGGTTTGGTTGAAAGATATGTATGATAGAAATATCAAAAACCAAAGTATATATATTTTGTCACAAAGAAAATTTTTTACTAAATAAAAATTCTTTTCTAAACATACAAATCTTTTATGAAAGCAATTCTATCAAGAGTGTGTGTGCATGGTATACTTGAGCAATCCACCACTATTCTATCCTTTACATTTTATCTAAAACATAAAAATCTTATACCTAGACACAAGTCTTGATCTTGAAGTCTTCCCTTGAATTATATTTGAGTATTTGAGTTATATGCATGTTTTCATTGCTTAAGGGGGAGAAGTATTTGTCTTCCTTGTTAATTATGCATATATTTTTGTATTGCAAAAAGGAGAAAAAGATTTTGATTTATGCTTATTGCATGTTTTTATCTCCATACTTGCATACATATTCATGTGTCTCATTGCCATATCTATTATTTCTTGTTATGCATGAGTTAAGGGGGAGCTTCTTTGAAGCTTTACTTTAATCCATGCATATATAACTTCATGAGTTTTGTCATCATCAAAAAGGGGAGATTGTTGGCCCAAAGGCCTATCACCCTAGTTTTGATTATGATCAACTCATGAGTTATGATTACTAATGATCTTGTGTTTAATTAGTGACAGATTCATTATCAAGATCTTAGTAGGTGCATAGCTCAACAAAGGATAAAAAGCCAAGATTTGGAGCTTGCACGGTGTCAAGCTTGGACCAAGTCAAGAAGATGAGAAGACTTCAAGGGAAGACTTCAAGATCAAGACTTGTGTCTAGGTATAAGATTTTTATGTTTTAGATAAATGTAAAGGATAGAATAGTGGTGGATTGCTCAAGTATACCATGCACACACACTCTTGATAGAATTGCTTTCATAAAAGATATGTATGATAGATATACCAAAAACCAAAGTATATATATTTTGTCACAAAGAAAATCTTTTACTAAATAAAAATTCTTTTCTAAACATACAAATCTTTTATGAAAGCAATTCTATCAAGAGTGTGTGTGCATGGTATACTTGAGCAATCCACCACTATTCTATCCTTTACATTTTATCTAAAACATAAAAATCTTATACCTAGACACAAGTCTTGATCTTGAAGTCTTCCCTTGAAGTCTTCTCATCTTCTTGACTTGGTCCAAGCTTGACACCGTGCAAGCTCCAAATCTTGGCTTTTTATCCTTTGTTGAGCTATGCACCTACTAAGATCTTGATAATGAATCTGTCACTAATTAAACACAAGATCATTAGTAATCATAACTTCATGAGTTGATCATCATCAAAACTAGGGTGATAGGCCTTTGGGCCAACAATCTCCCCCTTTTTGATGATGACAAAACTCATGAAGTTATATATGCATGGATTAAAGTAAAGCTTCAAAGAAGCTCCCCCTTAACTCATGCATAATAAGAAAAATAGATATGGCAATGAGGCACATGAATATGTATGCAAGTATGGAGATAAAAACATGCAATAAGCATAAATCAAAATCTTTTTCTCCTTTTTGCAATACAAAAATATATGCATAATTAACAAGGAAGACAAATACTTCTCCCCCTTAAGTAATGAAAACATGCATATAACTCAAATACTTCTCCCCCTTTTTGTCACTCATCAACAAAGGGTTCAAAGTAAAATACATCAAACAAATTTTCTCCCCTTTTTGTCAAAAACAAAGAAATCAAGGAAGGTAAATACAAATCAATCACTAAAATTTATATGCGATATACATTCATGAAGAGGAAGACGCTAAGTTAGCTTCCCTACACATATGCATTACATGAAGAAGGGATGACAAGCCCTAACTCACATAACACATATTATGTAATGCATAAGAGGAGATGTGAAGCTCCCCCTACACACGTATATCATATAAAGAAGAGATGTCAAGCTCTTCAATTTATAATATACTCAACATGAATCTATATGTAAGAGAGATGTTAAGCTCTCCTTGCATATAGGAAATACAAATCAAAATTTTGAATATTTCTTTATCAAAACAAAATTTTGAACTTTCTTAATAAAACACATTTTGAGATATCAAATCAACATAATTTTTTTTTTTTGATATCAATTTTGAAAACATATTGCATAAGCTTTAAGAATAGTTGAAGGTTAATTAAGCTTAGCATATAATAACTTTTGTGCTTTAAATATGTAAGACAATTTTAACTAAGCACAAATAACACATATATGTATGAAAAGAGAATACCAATAGAGATTGATATAGTTTAAATTTGAAAGCATTCATACATACAATCAAAATATGATTATATACAACAAGAATTATATTGATACCAATTGGAAATATCCAATGATACCAATTGAAAAATTAAGCTTAAGTGTATACATCATATAATCTACCACATGAAGAATTCGAACTAGTTAAATGAAAATGTTTAACAACTAGCACGGAATCCTTCAAACAAGGAATAAATAATAAATGTTTTTCATGAAACACAAGTAAATCACATGGCACTAAAAACACTCTAGTATCCATAAAGTTCATATTCAAAAAGAAGTGAGTGTACTAGTTTTATGTGTAAACATGGCATCATGAAAATGGCAATAAAGCTCAATATTCCTTTAAATAAATTTTGAAAACATGAAAATCATCACAAAATTCCCCTTTTTTTTTTAAAATAATATTTCAAGATATATGTATGTTTTGACAATACAGTAAGTATACACACATATCTCTAAAACACAATTGAGTCCTTATAAATAGATTTGCATGAAGGGAAAATGACTCAAGAGGTATTCATGTATATCTTAATGTTTTGGCAAAAATAAACATATACATGAAATGAAAGCACATGATCATAGCATAAATCCAAAATGAGAATACAAGTTCAAAGATGTAATGATCATCAAACTAGCCTATACTAGCACACCTAGTGGGCACAAATAAGCATTCAAACTCAATCATATATAGATTTATTTGTGATCCATAATGTGTACAAGTATAAATCGTAGTGTTGACAAAGTTAACATTTAAACTAATATTCAATTCAATGAAGCATCAAATCTTGAGAATACAAAATAATTTATCCAAATTTTTGTAAAGTAGGATCATGTGTAAATCTCAAAAGCTCTTTGAAGAATAAATAACTAGTATAGATTATTTTTGAAAAACTAGTTAAAGATCCTTCAAATATATAAAGACATATGAATAATACTAAATACATAAAAGTTCAAGCACTCATAGTCCATAAAGCTCAAAATTATCTATTTTCTTAAAGGTGAGTGTTCAAAGGTTATGTAAATAGTATCTTCATGAAAATAGTCATTGAAGCTCAAAAAGATCATATATAAATTTTTAACAACAATAAATCAACACAAAATCATTTTTCATAACAACTACAATCTTCATGGTATATGTATGAATTATACAAATCTAACAATATGCATACATATCCCAAAAATAAAAGAGTCTATTAAAGATATTTGCATGGAAGCAAGAGACTCACGAGTATACATGTATATTTAATAGATTTGAATTAAACATGCATATACATGAAGTAAATCACTAAAATAGGCAAAACATGTATAAAAGTGAATCATCAAAACTAGATTATACATATGCATAAAGTGGATACAAATGAGCATGAAGTTCAATCATATATGAATCATTAGTAATTCACTATTTGTATATGTATAAATGCAAGTTTGACACATTCTACATCTAAGCATGTAAATACCACATGAAGCACATAACAATATGAACATGCTATAAGATATATGAAATTAAAAGCATGTACATAAAAATAGGAGTTTAGAGAGTGTTACCAACTCCAAAGCTCCAAATATGGTGGTTGTCCCACCAAGCTCCTTGATAGTGATGCATCCAAATGTATGCCCATCAAGTCCATTGCATCCACTACCAAGGCACCAATCCTCTCACGTTTTGTGAGAGCTCTCACCTACATCAAAAGCAAAAGGTGGGAGTTTTGGTACCCATATTTTCTTGGGTCCTTTGGGGTTAGCTTTATTGTAAGGAACCCAAAATCCTTTAGACATAGCAAAATATAAATTATGCTTCTTATCAAAACAATATTTTGCTAAATGGCCTTTGCGACCACAATGTGTACATATGTACACCTTAGTATGCTTATGTGTAGGAGTGTGATCATGTTGTGCAATATAAACATGATGATGTGCATGAATAGATGGAGTTTGTTTCTTTGAAAACAAAGACTCCAATTTAGTATGATTAAATGCACATGAGTTCAAAGTTGAACTCAAACCATCCATTTTATTTTTTAAATTCTTAATCTCATTAGTTGTGGCATGTAAAGCATGGTGAGATATAAAATCATTTTTCTTTTTCTTTTGTGAAACAAAATCTTTTTCTTTTTCACAAATTTTTCTTTTTAAAGATTTATTTTCTTGAAAAACACTTTCTCTTTGTTTTTCCACCAAATCAATCTTATCTTTCAAAATAGTGTTCCCTTCACATAAATTATTCAATTTTGTAAGCAAGAAAATATTCTCATTTTTCAAATCATTGTTTTCCTTTTCTAAGCATGCCATTTTATTTTCTAATGAATCTTTTTCATTAAGCATGGAATCAAATTCTTTTTCAAATTATTGTTGTCTTTTTCTAAACATGCAATGTTAGATTTAAAAGAGTCTTGTTCTACATGCATGCAAGCAATATTCTTTTTCAAATTTTTATTTTCCTTTTTAATCATGTCATATTTTTCAAGCAATAGATGACAAAAAGTAGATAGCTCATCATATGACATATCCTCATCATCGGATTCGGAGTTTATCTCAAGGGGTTATCCCCTTGGACCATGTAGCACTTGTTGGAGGTGTCGCTTCCAACGTCCGAGTCACTCCCCGCATAGTATAGATCTTTTTCGCCGAGGGAGGTGATGATGTTCCATACTACAAAAGCCGATTCAACATTAGAAACCCTAGATAAATAATCATCATTTAGGGTTGACTTGATAGCATGAAGGGCTTTTGCATTAGCCTCAAAATTCTTACCATCTAAAGAATATGCATTATTAGTGGTGGAAAGATAGACATGAAATCCTAAGGCTTTGAGGTACAAAGACATCTTAACCTTCCAAATTTGGATGTTAAGGATGTCAAAGGTGGGTGGTGACATGAAGTCCATGGTGTGTGTACAAAATCTTGTGATTAGCCTAAAAATGAGGATCTTTAACTCTAGGTTGTTAGACCCAAATCAGAGTACCAAGCTCTGATACCAATTGTAAATCACCTAGAGGGGGGTGAATAGGTGATGGCTAATCTAATGGTCACTTAATAGAAAATTATGCAAATAATGCGGAAGCTATAACAAATATGACCAAATTAAATCTTCTTTTAATTAAACACTTATGTATAACTCAAGAGTGTTGCCGAATTCCCTTTGCAGGGCTCTGGACAAGCTCCTCTAGATTCCCTTGAATGGGTTGAGGTGCCGCGTTGGCTCTCTTGGTTGAATACTAGTGTTAACAACAATCCCAAGCAAGTATAGCAATTATGAGCACAAGGAATATATCAAGCATGTAAATGATAAAGACAATTATTGAATGCAAGATATAAAAGAGACAAAGAGAGAGAGAGAGAGAGAGAGAGAGATAGAGTAAGCAATCGCAAACACAAAGGTATGTTTCGAGGTTCGAGCACACTTGCTCTACATCCCCGCCTTCGACACACGAAGGATTTCCACTATGCAAGATCCCAATGGATCTCTCCTCGGTGCCGCAACACCTACAAGCCCTTGGACTCTCTAGTCCCTTACACACCGCAAGCCCCACAAGCTTGCCGAGGCCGCACCTCGAACCAAAGAGTTCACAACCGAACTCCAAACCACCACGAGCACACTTGCCCGTCTCCTCAAAGTACAAGATTGAATTCTTGGTGATCCAACACTTTGATCACCAATAAAAGCTCTCACTACAACACTCCTATAAGATGAATAGCAATGGATAGCTCAAGTGTGGTGTGAGAAAGGTAAGGAAGAACTATGGTGAAAAACTCAAGAAATCACTTTAAACACTCTTTATAAAATCTTCCCTTTAGATAGGAAATATTTGCTCACTATTTTGTGGAGAAAACTCTTCTGAAAGTATGGGAAAAACTGGCTCTAAAGGTCTCCAAAATCTTGGCTTCAAACAATGACAAAAACCCCAATTTATAGGCTGCCAGAAAACTAGCCGTTGGAGTCTGTCAGAGCTGCCGGTCGACCGGCCGGTCGACCGCCAACGGCCAAAAATCCGACCGTTGGAGCCTCCGATCGACCGCCCGGTCGACCCAGAAATCCCGAGAGCAGAACTCTCTGCAGCGGTCGACCGTCCGGTCGACCGGACCACTGTGCTGTCAGACATGCACAAGTCTGTGCACGTCGGTCGACTGGACGGTCGACCCGACCTTGCTGCGGTCGACCGTCCGGTCGACCGACTTGGCCTGTCAGTCAGTCCTCAGACTGCACAGTTAAGGGATTTGGAAATAGGTCTTTTAACTTAATAAAAATCCCATAAATTCTCAGTAAATCTAAAAAATAGTTTCAATCAAAATAAAAACTGTTTTTCTAAAAACATGTTTTTCTAAAACTTATTTTTCCATAACTTCACAAAATACAAAAATAAGATATTTTGAACTTATTAAAGCATAGTGTGTATGGATATGATCCACTACACAATCATAATGAAATATCTATGTTTTTGATCATAAAGCTCTGAACTTGGTTTTGGTTGAAAGATATGTATGATAGAAATACCAAAAACCAAAGTATATATATTTTGTCACAAAGAAAATCTTTTACTAAATAAAAATTCTTTTCTAAACATACAAATCTTTTATGAAAGCAATTCTATCAAGAGTGTGTGTGCATGGTATACTTGAGCAATCCACCACTATTCTATCCTTTACATTTTATCTAAAACATAAAAATCTTATACCTAGACACAAGTCTTAATCTTGAAGTCTTCCCTTGAAGTCTTCTCATCTTCTTGACTTGGTCCAAGCTTGACACCGTGCAAGCTCCAAATCTTGGCTTTTTATCCTTTGTTGAGCTATGCACCTACTAAGATCTTAATAATGAATCTGTCACTAATTAAACACAAGATCATTAGTAATCATAACTTCATGAGTTGATCATCATCAAAACTAGGGTGATAGGCCTTTGGGCCAACATTTAGAAGATTTTGTTTTTAGTTAAAATGTAAAGGATAGAGTAGTTGGTGGATTGCTCAAGTATATATACACACACACTCTTGATAGTTTTATTTTACAAAAGATTTTCTACTTTAGAAAATACATGTTTGATTTTTGGTTTTCAAGTTTACATATCTTTTATCCAAAACTTATTTAGTGCTTAATGTCAAAAACATAGATATTTCACCATGTTTGTGTAGTGGATCATATCCATGCACACTATGCTTTCAAAGTTGTTTAAATATCTTGTTTTTATATTTGGTGAAGTTTTGGAAAAACAAGTTTTGGAAAAATCAAGTTTTGAAAAAACAGTTTTCATTTGAGCAAGTACTTTCAACTTACAAAAATTGTCCAAATTATTTGTAACATGCCTTAATTTTGTGCAAGCATGTTTATTTATCAAAGTATATTGGTAAAACTATTTTTGTAGATTTTTCAGTATTTTATGGGATTTTATGTGAACCAAAAAGACCAAGTTTTAAATCCTTTTACAGTTCTGTACTGGCTTCATCCGGTCGACCGGGACGGTCGACCGCAGCTTTAAGTTGGCCGACCTTCAGGGTCGACCGACGTGCACAGACGTGCACGCCAGTTCTGGCAGGAGGGCCGGCCGACCGACCCGGTCGAACGTCAAGAGAGCTCTGCTCTCTGGAAAGGCCCAGCTGACCGAGCGGTCGACCGTACAGAGAGACTTGCTCTCTGTATCCTGGCTCGGCCGACCGACCGGTCGACCGATGGCACAACGGTCTGAAATATGACCGTTGGCTGACGACCGGGCGGTCGTCCGACAGGCCTTACAGACTCCAACGGCTAGTTTTCTAGACTCTATAAAATGGGGCATTTGGGGGATGTTTTGATTAAGATTTTCAAGTGGATTTTTCACCAGTTTTCCTAACTCTTTTAAGAGGTTTTCTCCACTTGTTTAGAGCAAATATTTCCAATCAAAAGGAGAGTTTTATCAAGAGTGTTTTAAAAGAGATTTTCTTGAGTTTTCCTCCACCATTCTCATCCTTGTTTTCTCACACAACACTTGAGCTATCCATTGATCTATTCATTCTATCAGAATTTGTTGTGAGAGGACTTTAGGTGATCAAGAGTTGTGATCACCAAAGTTCTACTTTGTACTTTGAGGAGGCGGACGTGTGTGTTCGCATTGTTTCGGGTGCTAGTGGGGACTCGGTGTTTCGGGTTCGGGTGCGAACTCTTTGTTTGAGGTGCGACCTCGACGAGTCGGTGGGCTTGCGGTGTGTACGGGCTAGAGAGTCCGAGAGCTTGTAGGTGTTGCGGCACCGAGTGATCCGGTGGGATCGATTATAGTGGAAATCCTTCGTGTGTCGAAGGCGGGGATGTAGAGCAAGTGTGCTCGAACCTCGAAACAAATCCCTTGTGTTTGCGATTGCTCACTCTCTCTCTCTCTCTCTATCTCATTGTTTATATCTTGCATGCTATTATTGTCATTGCACTTATATGCTTGATATACTTGTGTGCTTCATTGTTATACTTGCTTGGGTTTGTTTACTAGCACTTGTATTCAACCAAGAGAGCCAACGCGGCACCTCAACCCTTATCTAGGGGAATCTAGAGGAGTTAGTCCAGAGCCCTTCACCGGGAATTCGGCTACACTCTTGTGTTATACGTGGTATTTAGTTTAAATAATTTATTTAGGTCATAATAGTTTGTACTTCCGCATTATTTGGCATTAAGTGACCATTAGATTAGCCATCACCTAATCACCGCCCTCTAGGTGATCCTACAATTGGTATCAGAGCATTCTACACATGTGTCCACCGAGACGTCTGCACATTCTTTTTGAAAGAAATTGGAAGATCTCTATGAGAGAAAGACGGCGGGGAATAAAGCGTTCTTACTCGGTGGCTCGAGAAACCTGAAGTACAAGGAGAATGGCTTAATCGTCGAACATCTGAATGAGGTACAAAGTATTATTAATCAGCTTTCTTCTATGAAGATGATTCTTAATAATGAATTACAGGCCCTGCTACTTCTGAGCTCGTTACCAGATAGATGGGAAATTCTTGTCGTTTCACTAAGCAACTCGGCCCCCAACGGTGTTGTCACTTGAGCCAAGTGACCGGGAGTCTACTAAATAAAGAAACAAGGAGGAAATCATTGGGTTCTTCTTCGCATTCAGAAGCACTTCTCACTGAAAGACGAGGGAGAAGCAAGAGCCGAAGGCCTGGCAAGTATGACAAATCTAAGGGCAGATCAAAATCAGAGAACCGAATTTCAAGGAAAGAAATTGAATGCTACTACTGCCACAAGAAGGGACATATAAAGAGGGAATGCTGAAAGTTCATGAAAGAACAATAGAAAGAAAAAGACAACAAGGAAGATAAATCGACAGTGGCTGCTACCTCTGATAGTGAGGTAATAATTGTATATGATGATAATTTTATTGATCTTACTTGTAACAACACCAGCTGACTCGTAGACTCTGGTGTTTCTTTCCATGTCACTCCATGAGTGGACTTCTTCACATCCTACACATCTGGCGAATTCGGTTATGTTCGGATAGGAAGTGAAGGCATCTTAAAGATTGTCAGAAAAGGAGATGTGTGCTTGAAGACTTTTCTTGGGTGTACTCTAGTACTCAAAGATGTGAGGCATGTCCCAGACATCCATCTCAATTTGATCTCTACTGGCAAGCTTGACGACAAAGGCTACATCAACCATTTTGGTGGAGAAAAAAGAAGCTAACGAAGGAATCACTGCTTGTTGAAAAGGAAAAAAGAGAATTCTCTTTACACCTTGCATGCAAATATATGCAAGATGGAGGTGAATGCTATAGAAAAGAAGATTTCCACTGAGCTATGGTGTTGGCCCAGAGGCCTTCCTCTCTAGTTTTGATGATGGTTAACTCATGTAGTTGTGTTTACTAATAATCTTGTGATTTTAGTTTCAGATCATTAAGCAAGATATTAGTTTTGGTGATTGCTTCAACAAGATGAGTTTGGGAAGCCTTCACATGGTAATTTCGGTGCCCGAGCTTCAAGATCATACATTTGCACTTGGTGGATCACGGTTTGGGGCCAAGTCAACTTGAAGATGAAGATCGTCAAGAAGACTTAGGTATCCTAGTTTTAGTTTAGTGTGTTTAGATCCATTTGTAAACCTTAGAATAGTTGATATGCTCAAGTGCACAATACACACACGTTTCATGATTTGGATTTGGTTTTCATGAATAGTTTGATCAAAACAAGTTTACATGGTTTATATGTATAGTAGAGTATTCTTTCTATACATGCATGCTTAAACATCTTAAACAAACTTATTTTGACTTTTCTATTCATGTATTGAAAAATTCAAGTTTGATAAAAATACATGTTTTGGTTTTTAGTAAAAATGTTAAGAAACAAAAATGGTTTCATATGCTTGATATTTGAGTAGAAATGTTTATCACATGTTTATATATCAATGCAATATGATAAAAACATTTTTTGGATTTTTAGAAGTTTATTAAAAGATTTTCAAGATATGTTTTAAAACCAGTTTCAGACCCAGACTTGTCTGTCAGGCCAGGCCGTCGATCGTGGGGTCGACCGAACCATAGGCCGGTCGACCCGTACGGTCGACCGACGTGCACAGAACCGTGCACGTCTGGCATACAATGGGACGGCCGACCGAGCAGTCAGACCGTAACTGAGAGCAGTGCTCTATATTTATTTCGGTCGGCCGGGCGTTCGACCGGGTTGCCCCAACGGTCACATTTTTGACCGTTGGCAGTCGGCCGGGCCGGCCGACTGGTAGCCTGTCAGGCTG